>BMAV01025235.1:511946-543389 GCA_019973955.1 Trichonephila inaurata madagascariensis | reverse complement strand
TCATCCGTAAAGAGAACACGACTGCATTGATCAGTTGTCCAGTTTTTTGCTCTCTGGCCCACTGTAAACGGTGGCTTCGGTGGCCAACTTTCAACGGGAGGCAGCGTTCAGGACGGCGGGCAAACAGGGTCCCTTTGTGAAGGCGTCTGGCCACAGTAAACCGCTACACTTATCGACCCGTTGCTGTACAGAGTTTCTGAGCAATGGAGCTTGCTGACTGCTGTCGAACTTTTTTCGCCTGCAGGATGATATATCGGTCATCCCCTGCAGTTGTCGTCCTCGGGCGGCCACACCAACCTTTCTAACAGCTGTACCTGTGGTTTGGAACGCTTTCCAAGCGCGCGAAACGACACTTTTGTTGATTCCGAACTCTGCAGCTACACTGGTGACAGTACGCCCCTCCTCCAGCTTTCCGATCATTCTTCCACGTGTGAAGTCATCCAGATGATTTCTTCTAGCCATATTTCACGAACTGACTCACTGGCACTTGCAGAGAATATGGCGAATTGCGTCTCCGTCCTTCATTTCATTCTACTGTTGAGCAGCGCGCGCCGACATCACGCGTTTTGCGTACGCTCACATCGCTTCTGACGTTTTTTTCCTGATATTTGCATACGCATGACGTTTCTACTGACTTACGTGTTCCCTCTACTGATCTCCAGACCTCCTTTTCTGCAATTTCATGGCTATCTGCTAAATTTTTACATTGTTGCTGAAGTTTTGCACACCAGTGTATTATGGTTCTTGCACAATAGGTTTTTAAATGAAACACACACACAGAATCCATCCAATTAATTCCTCTAGAGGTTACTTGGAAACACGTGAGAACCTGCTTCAACGTTTATTATTCAATTTGTGTTTTATTACCCTCGAAGCATATCTTTTAATATTAAGATCCATTTGTTTCCATTGATGGATTGATGATTGCTTCTTGGAGAATCCCCCCACTGAAGATCCTCCTTGTATCTGCCTTCAATCTGTAGATAAGTATTTTCCAGATCTGTCTCCAGAGAAATATTTTCTGGACTATATTATGTGAAAATTAAAATTCAAGCGCAATTGTCTGTAAACTTTCAATATTTTAGCACATCTTATAGCTTTGGCTTCAAATTAATTTTGAAAACTTCCGTAATCCTTTTCCAGAAACTCTTTGTTTAGGAATGTTCGGAAGTAACATTTTGGAAAAAAAAAAGCTTTCGATTCACTTTCTCAGTAATCTTCGCTCCTTTATTGTTCTTAAAGATGTGGTCTCATATAAGTTGTTATACCTTCATGTTAACACTTTTTTAACAATTCTGAATTAAATGTATTTATTTCCATCATCCATTCAACTTTGAAGCAAAACAAAATACTTTTACATTTTTCGCCATTTAAGGTATCCGACTACGTTTGGAACCGTGATTTTAAAAAAGCGCATAAATGGATAATTTTCATGATATTTAGTGTCACTTAGATTAGAATACATGTATAAAATTATTTTAAGGACATTATGACAAAAAAAATTGTTTAAATACAATATTTTGGCAAAAAATTAACTTAGAATAACCTTTTTTCCAAATGTTCTAATTTTGTAAAGAATGCTTCTACTGTATTAATATTTTACCTCGATATAGCTCAGATCTCTGTACAGAGGCTCAACTATGATTTTTGAAAAGTTCACATTATTTTCAGAGTTACAAGCCATTGAAATAATTATCGGCGTTTTTTTTCTTAAAATTTCTCCCCTCTGTTGTCGTAAAACATGGATAAACCCACTTCTAAGTTATATATTTCAAACATTCTAGTGGAGCCTCTGTACAGAGGTCTAAGCTATATACAGGCAAAATATTATTATAATAGCATCATTTTTCACAAAAAGAGAATATTTTGAAAATGGGTCGTCCTATGTTCATTTTTTGTCAAAATATTGTACTTAAACAATTTTTTATTGTAATACTATTCTTAAAACAATTTTATATACATTTTCTAATCTAAGTGACACTAAATATCATAAATATTATCCATTTATACACTTTTGCAAAATCACGGTTCCGAACGTAGTCGGATAACTTAAATGGACGTAGCCCAATTTCAATGATTTACGATTATGAAATGCAAATAAGATAGCTTTTAAAACAACAGAAGTTTCAGTAAGCAGAATGGCAATTTAGGGAAAGTTATGTTTCGAAGAGATACTTGTGTGAATTGAAGGCCTATCATAAAGTTACCGAGATATTCAGCCATTGATACATGGTGCAAACCATATCACGCGCGCCCAGAAGTCTCAGTACCGTGATAGAATCTTATTTTGGATTAAGGTAGGACTAATTATTTGATATTAGGACTTGTAATATTATCAGAATTGAGAGTAAGCGGATAATATAATAATTTAGATAAAGTGGTCTAAATTACGTGATTCGGTTTAACTATCGATGTGTGTTTGGTTTATTAGATGCTCACTTATTAAAATTTATCTAAATCATTAGAAATTTAAGTTATATTCTTAATAAAGTCATATTAAGAATTTTAAAATGTCTGAACATTTTGAAAATCTCACACCTCTAATTCACGCTGGCAATCAAAGATATGGTCACCAAAGAGCGACCATATCACATTGGCGCCCGAATAAATTTAATTTATATGACCCCGGAGGTAGGAAGCTCGAGTGGATTTGGTATTTTACCAGAAGTGTGCTTTTCCGGGGTGGAGAATGTGACAGAATTTCTGGAGGCCATAGACAATCAAATAAAATTACTCGAAATACCCAGCGATTTAATATGTACTTATTTGAAAGGTCATCGGGGAAGGGCCCGAGATTGGTATCAGATATTCGGATCAGTGTTAGTGCAGGATACCGCCACGGATTTCGCGCAGCTAAAAGCTGAACTATCAAAAGCATTCCCCGCTATAAGGAATAAGACAGATTTAGAGTCGAGGTTTTGTGCCTACCAGCAGGGAAGGAATCAGTAGCCAACGGATTTTGTTTACGATTTATTAAAAAAACAACACAAATTAGAACTAGGGATGTCACAGGCGAACTTGGTAGATAACTTTTTTGATAGACTCGAGCCAAAAGTTCAAGACTATGTCGAGGTCCGAAATTCACAAAACACGGTGCAACTTTTGGAAATCTTAGCTAAATTTGAAGAGAGGTATTCTTACAAATTAACACGGGGTTCATAGAATAATGATAATGTGGAAAAACAGAGTCGAAACAAGCGTAGGATGTATAATGTTAATGATAATCGCAGAAAATGGAGAAATTCTGAAGTTGGGCGTAGACCAAATAATGGCAGAAATGATTATAGGGGTAACTATGAGAATGGCCGTCAAGGTAATAAGAGGTTCGAGGTAGGAATATATTTTAGAACGATTACCGCAGATTCAACGAAATAGAATACCAATTTCGAAAGGAAGATCAAAATGATAATTTTAATAGAGGGGACCGCAGAAATAGGGGTTCGAGTGAGTATTTCAGTCCAGGCGATAGGATGCAAAGGGGCAATTGAATGTTTTGAAAGTTAATGAAGTTCAAAGTAATCTAAAGTAATCAGCAGTGAATATACCGATTATACTTTCTCCGATATGTATATCTCCCGCGGAACTTCCATATGTTCCTATTTTATTAAATGACACAGTTTTGAAAGAGCTATGGGACACTGGAGCGGAGAAATCATTTATATCGGAGGAAATATATAAAAAATATTTTTTTTATAACATGTAAAAAAATCGCATGCTCAGGTGATCACAGCACAGGGAGCGAAAAGTCAAAATATAGGAATTGTAGAATTGAATATTCAAATTAGGAATTTGAAAAACCTTGGTTGTTTCATGTGTTGACGGATTTGGAATATCCATGTATTCTCCGTGTTGACTTCATTAGTGGATCGAAGATTGTTTTAGATTTTGATCGGAATGCGTTTACGATTCAAGATTCGCAGGTTGAAGATAAGGTAGATGAAGGGAGTTTGCACGTTGATGTGTCAGAAACGAAGTTAAATATTGTGGCTAATGTTTTATCTAGAAACCAGGTTGAAAGTATAATGGGAGAAAAAGTTAATTGTGCAATATAATCAGAGATCTAGTATTTATGTCACGAGAACAGTTAATAACAAAGCAAAAGAATGACCCAGAATTAGGTCATATCTATAGATATTTAGAAAACCAGGAAGATAACTCTGTTAATGCGACGATATGTGAGAATTGGTCCCGCGACTTTTGTCTAATTGAAGGCTTGTTGTTTTATGCGAAACACGCAACGTCGTTAGGAGAAATGTGTGCATACATTCTAAAGTCTTTAAGAAATGACATCTTACGCGAATTTCCTGACAAGCCAATCACAGGGCATTTCGGCAGATTTAAAACTTATCATAAAATACGGGACGTTTGTTATTTCCCATATATGAGAAAATTTATTGTTCAATATGTCTCTACATGCCATATGTGCCAAGTTAATAATTATAAAAACGCGTTACCAGCTGGTCAATTAAATCCGATCGTATCAAATTATCCAAATGAGATAGTTACGTTAGATTTGTTAGGTCCTTATCCTACATCGAGAGTGAGACGTAATCGATATGTTTTAGTAATTACCGATCATTTCAGCAAATGGGCTGAAATTATACCTCTTAAAAAGGGCTCGGCTCGTATAATAGCGGGTACTTTTTTGATAATTTTATATCTCGTTTTGGACCTGCAATAAAATTAATAAGTGATAACGGTCCCCAATTTATACCCGAAATTTTTCAACATTTAAGTGAAAGATTAGGCATAAGGCATGTGAAGACTGTTGCATATAGACCTCAGGCAAATAGAATGGAACGCGTAAACCGCGATCTGGTGCAAATGATTGCAAATTATGTAAATGATCAACACGATACTTGGGACCAATTCTTACGTGAGTTTGCTTACGCTATTCGTACAGCAGTGAATGAAACAACGGGAAAAAACCCCTGCGGAATTATTTTTGGGTCGAAAGTTGATTACCCCATTTCAAAAATTAGTGATGGTTTTGGATGGAACTGAATTTGCAGTAAGAAAAATTGAAAAACTGTTTGATGAAGCTAGACGAAAAACAAAAACTAAACATGAAAGATGGGAAAAATATTATAATAGACGCAGGCGTGATGTACAAATTAAGGTAGATGACTGGGTTTTATTAAAGACACACCCTTTAAGTTCAGCAGCGAATAAGATATGCGCGAAATTCAAACAAAAATTTGAAGGTCCCTATAGAGTGTTAGAAGTAAGAAATAATAATATTATTATAATATGGAGGTCAGGAAAAAGGTTAACGGTCAATGTCGATCAAGTGAGAATATATCGTCATAGGAAATGTGACGATATTGAGATAGGAACAGGTCGCTCGGATAGCATTAGTTCACGTCAGGAAACGAGTAGTTTGGAAAACGTACAACGAAGATCAAATGAGTCGCAATATGGTATGAAGAAAGGGTCGGAGGTAAAGCTTGAGTTAGAGGAAAAAGGGATAAATCTTAAGTCAAATCAATGTGAGAAACACACAGATAGGGCCGATAAGCGCGGATCACTTATCAGATCACCACCTAGCTCTTTTTCCAGTAATAAGACAAAAATTAAAAGAAAGCGTCAAGATAAAGTAGGATATAAACGATCGCATGGATCTTGGTCAAGTGGACCACAAAGAAAGTGGCAGAAACGGATACCCAATAAAATAAATAAAAGACCATTGTCATCAGATAATATTTCTATAAGTAGGAAGAACAACCGAAAGGAAGTGGTTCAAGATAGTGCTTGCTATAACCTAAGACCACGCAAGAAACAGGACCAGGAGTCCCAAATGGCCAATGGAGTGAAGTCAAGTCAAGCTAGGAAAAGCCGAAGAGAAAACTACAGACCCTACATCAGGCAATATACGGGATCAAAGAGCACCCGAGGAAAAAAGAAGAGGAGCGAAAAGTAACATCACTTTGTCCATGGAAGTCCTAGTAGGAGACAAGCCATAAAAATCGGGTTGTATTGTTTCATTTTTATGTTCTTTCCAACAAGTGGTCGGAAGAATTATTGCAAAGAAGGAAGTCTCGGGCGGTGTTTAAAAATTATACTCCAAGAAAAAGTTGACACTACAATGAGTGTATATATTTTTCTTAACTTTTGACTTGTAAATTTTTTTTTCTCAATTGTCGTAGAAAACTATTGTAAACATGCATTTGTTTACTTCGATGTATGACTTTGTTGAGATGCGACAATTCCTTTGGTTATTTGTTTTAATGATTTATTGAAAATGGTTGTAATTGTATAGTGTGTATCTATATATTGTTGTATTGTTTTATATTATATAATGTACATCTGGTTCAGGGAAACGCGGCGTAGATAGGTTACTAACAATAACATTAACGGCGCTGCGTGACTCATGGGGAGTTTGACGAAACCAGATGCGGTGTATGCATAAAAGTTTGTTGTAATTTAAAAGTGATATATAATGCATAAAAATTGTGAAACATACTGGTATTACGTGAATATAGATTTTGCCAAGTAACTTAAAGAGTTTTTATTTCAGGGTGACAGACCCTGAGTTCCAATTTGAAAATCAAGTCTCAGAGTCTCTTTGTAATCTCAAATGGATGGAAAAGTAATGGAAGTAAAGATTGTATAGTAGTTTAAGTAATATTAAGTAGTAATTAAGTAGATTTAAGTTAGTTAAAGGGTATGCGGACCTCGTTTTTTCCCCCATCCAAGTCAAGGATGGTTTTTCCCTGGTCCCTCCGTTCAGATGAGGCATACCAACATGTGTAAAAGTGAGAATCTACCATGATTAAAATGCAAAACTGTTAATGTTGGTCTAGTTAATTGAGTAAAATTTATTGTGGCAGTCAAGAGTTCAAATTAAGGAGGAATATTAAATTTAAATTTTAAGATGAATAATGAAAGTTAAAGTTAAGTTAAATATTGGAAATTAAGAGTTAAAATGAGGATTCAAGATTAAAATTTAAATAAAACTTAGAAAGTGAGGAGATTAAGAAATAAAAATTTAGGCACTTAATTTCTTAAGGGCCATTTAGACCCTAGAATAAATCACGTTTTGCTTCTTGGAGGGGTTGTGACTGCTCACGCGTCTTTTCTGTAACATAACTTCTGGGTTCTTTGACGGCCAAGATTAATGACAAATCTTTTCCAACCCAAATCCAAGAAGTGAAACGAAAGTATAGATGCAAATAAGATAGCCTTTAAAAGAACAGAAGTTTTAGTAAGCATGATGGCAATTAAGAGAATGTTCTGTTAGGAAAAGGTAGAAGTGTAATTTGACGGCCTAACAAGGAATCTCGGATATCTAGCCATTATTACAAGGTGCCTACTATTGCACGCGAGCCTAACTGTCTTTCGGAAGGTGATTGAACCGTTGCGTGGAATTAAAGGTAGGACAGATTATTTTCTTGATTCGTAATATTAATAGAATTGAGAGTAGGAGGATCATATAATTATTTAGATAAGTTATCCAATTGCGCGATCTGTTTTAGCTACGGCTACGTGTTTTGGTTTATTCTCACTTAATATAAGTTTGTTCAATATATTAGAAATTTAAGTTAAACTCTTAATAAAGTCATATTAAGAATTCCAAAATGTCTATTCATTTCGAGAACCCCACACCTCTAATTCACGCTGACCCACAAAGATATGGTTGACAAAGATCGATCATATCACACAGAGACCAGTAGTATTTGCTTCTCGGACTCTGAACAAAGCTGAGAGGAATTATACGGTAACCGAAAGTGAATGTTTAGCAGTAGTGTGGGCGCTGAATAAATTCAGAACATATTGAGGATCACTGCCTATTAAAGTTATTATTGATCACGCTGCTTTAACACGTTTAACTCATGGAAAAAATTTGTCGAGTAGGATGATCAGATGGGCACTCAAATTAGCAGAATTTAATATAGAATGGGAACATAGACCTGGAACTCAAAATGCGGTGGCGGATGTTTTATCTAGAAACCCGGTTGAAAGTATAATGGGAGAGAAAGTTAATTGAGCAATAATCAGAAATCTAGTACTTACGTCGCGAGAACAGTTAATAACAGAGCAAAAGAATGACCCAGAACTACATCATACCTATAGATATTTAGAAAATCCGGAAGATAACCCTGTTAATGCGACGATTTGTGAGAATTGAACGCACGACTTCCTTCTAATTGAAGGCTTGTTGTTTTATGCGAAATATGCAACGTCGTTAGGTGAAATGAGTGTATACATTCCAAAGTTTTTAAGAAATGAAATGATGAAAGAATTTCATGACAAGCCCATAGCAGGTCATTTTGGCCGATTTAAAACTTATCATAAAATAAGGGATGTTTGCTATTTCCCGTATATGAGAAAATTTATTTATCAATATGTCTCTACATGCCATATGTGCGAAGTTAATAATTATAAATACGCGTTACCAGCTGGTCAATTAAATCCGATCGTATCAAATTATCCAAATGGGATAGTAACGTTAGATTTTTTAGGTCCGTACCCTACATCGAGAGTGAAACTTAATCAATATGTTTTAGTAATTACCGGTCATTTCAGCAAATGGGCTGAAATCATACCTCTTAAAAAGGCCTTGGCTCGTATAATAGCGGATACTTTTTTTGATAATTTTATATCGCGGTTTGTAGCTCCAATAAAATTAATAAGTAATAACGGTCCCCAATTTATATCCGAAATTTTCGAGCATTTAAGTGAAAGATTAGGCATAAGGTATGTGAAGACTGTTGTATATAGACCTCAAGCAAATAGAACCGAACGCGTGAAACGCGATCTGGTGAAAATGATTGCAAATTATGTAAATGATCAACACGATACATGGGACCAATTCTTACGCGAGTTTGCTTATGCTATTCGTACAACGGTGAATGAAACGACGGGAAAAACCCCCGCGAAATTATTTTTGGGTCGAAAGTTGATTATCCCATTTCAAAAATTAGTCATGGTTTCGGACGGAACTGAGTTTGCATTAGGAGATATTGAAAAATTGTTTGATGAAGCTAGACTAAAAACAAAAACTAAACATGAAATATGAGAAAAATATTATAATAGACGCAGGCGTGATGTACAAATTAAGATGAATGACTGGGTCTTGTTAGAAACACACCCTTTAAGTTCAGCAGCCAACAAAATTTTGCGCTAAATTTAAACAAAAATTTGAAGGTCTTGATAGGGTGTTAGAAGTAAGAAATAATAATGTTATAATATGGAGGTCAAGAAAAAGGTTAACCGTCAATGTTGATCAAGTGAGAATATATCGTCATAGGAAATGTGATCAGATTGAGATAGGAACAGGTGAGATAACATTAGTTCACGTTAGGAAACGAGTAGTTTGGAAAATGTACAACGAAGATCAAATGAGTCGCAATATGGTAGGAAGAAAGGGTCTGATGTAAAGCGTGAGTTAGAGGAAAAAGATATATATCTTAAGTCAAATCAACGTGAGTAACACACAGGTAGGGCCGATAAGCGCGGACCACTTATCAGATTACTATCTAGCTCTTTTTTCAGTAATGAAACAAAAATTAAAAGAAAACTCCAAGCAAGATTAGGATATAAACTTTCGCATGGATCTTGGTCAAGTGGACCACAAAGAAAACTGCAGAAACGTGTAGACCATAAAATAAGTAAAAGACCATTGTCATCAGATAATAATATTTATATAAGTAGGAAGAGGAACCGAAAGGAAGGAGTAGTGGTTCAAGATAGAAAAAAGTATAATCTCAGACCATGCAAGAAACAGCACCAGGAGTCCCGACCGGCCAATGGAGTGAAGTCAAATCAAGCCAGGAAAAGTCGAAGAGAAATCTACAGACCCTACATCAGGAAGCATACGGGATCAAACAGCAACCAAGAAATAAGAAGAGGAGTGAAAACTAACAGCACACTATCATTGGAATTTCTAGTAGGAGACGACAAGCCATAAAAATCAGGTTATATTGTTTCATTTTATACTCTTTCTAACAAGTGATCGGAAGAATTATTGCAAGGAAGGAAATCTCGGGAGGTATTTAAAAATTATAATCCAAGCAAAACTTGACACTATAATGAGTGTATTTTTTTTTTTTTTTTGACTTGTAAAATTTTTTCTCAATTGATGGAGAAAACAATTGTAATCATGCATTTGTTTACTTCGATGTATGACTTTGTTGAGATGCGACAATTCCTTTGGTTATTTGTTTTAATGATTTATTGAAAATGTTTGTAATTGTATAGTGTGTGTATGTATATATATTGTTGTATTGTTTCATATTAATGTACATCTGGTTCAAGGAAACGCGGCGTAGACAGGATTTTTATAATAACAATATCATTAATGGCGCAGCGCGACCGAAGAGAGTTTTTTTGAGAGAACCAGATGAAATATATAGATAAAAATTTGTTGTAATTTAAAAGGGATATATAATGTATAAAAATTGTGAAATAAACTGGTATTATGTGAATATAGATTTTGCCAAGTAACTTAAAGAGTTTTTATTTCAGGGTGACTGAACCTGAATTCCGGATCGGAAGCAGTTATTTTGAAATTGTATATCCGACATAATGGATATAACAAATGTCAAACAGAAGAAGGTTGTAAAATGAAGCAAATTTTTTGTAAATCCGATAAGATGAATGGGGCATACCCATATTTATTGTAAAAGTGAGAGTTTACCATAATTGAAATGCATGGCTGTTGGTGTTGGTCTAATTAATTGAGTAAAATTTATTGTGGCTGTCAAGAGTTTAAATTAAGGAAGAATATTAAAAATTAAATTTAAGGTGAATAATGAAAATTAAAGTTTAAGTTGAATATTGAAAATTAATAGTTAAAATGAGGATTCAAGGTTAAAATTTAGATAAAACTTGGAAAGTGAGGATATTCAGAAATAAAAATTTAAGCACGTAATTTCTTAAGGGCCATTAAGACCCTCGAATAATTGCCGTTTTGCTTCTTGGAGGGTGTTGTGACGGGCTCACGCGTCTTTTCTTTTACATAACCTCTGGGTTCTCTGACGTTCAAGTATAATGGCAAATCTTTTCCAACCAAAATCCAAGAAGTAAAACACGATTATGAAATGCAAATAAGATAGCTTTTAAAAGAACAGAAGTTTTAGTAAGCAGAATGGAAATTTAGGGAAAGTTATGTTTGGAAGAGATACTTGTGTGAATTGAAGGCCTATCAGAAAGTTACCGAGATATTCAGCCATTGATACATGGTGCATACCATATCACGCGCGCCCAGAAGTCTCAGAACCGTGATAGAATCTTATTTTGGATTAAGGTAGGACTAATTATTTGATATTAGGACTTGTAATATTATCAGAATTGAGAGTAAGCGGATAATATAATTATTTAGATAAAGTGGTCTAAATTACGTGATTCGGTTTAACTATCGATGTGTGTTTGGTTTATTAGATGCTCACTTATTAAAATTTATCTAAATCATTAGAAATTTAAGTTATATTCTTAATAAAGTCATATTAAGAATTTTAAAATGTCTGATCATTTTGAAAATCCCACCCCTCTAATTCACGCTGACAATCAAAGATATGGTCACCAAAGAGCAACCATATCAGAAGTTGGTTAGCAAATATTTGTTACGAATGATCATCTTGCAATTGTACTCGCGTGTTTATGGTCAATCAAAATGTTTCGACGTTTCACCATAAAAACAATTCTTTTAAACATGCGTTAATCTCGTGAGCAAAAGTAGTGTGAGGAATGACTGGCAATATCTGTCGGAAATCACCAGATAGTATAAGGACAACACCACCGAATATTATTTCGTTGCCGCTTAAATCTTACAAAGTTCTATGAAATGCCTCGAGTGAATGCTTATGGGCAATGATACACTTTTCCCAGACAATGATTGAACTCCTTTGCAATACCGTAGCCAATCCACCTTTTTTAAATTTTACACATTACGACTGGTTTCTTATGAATGCCCAATGGCAGTTTCAATACTGAATGTGCAGTTTGTCTACCATCTAACAAAGTGACAACAATGCCTGACAAAGCAATTGCCAATGCAATTTCCTATTGCAATCGTATTTTAGCAAGGCTGGCCATCAAGTGTAGTTGCTATAGTAAATAAAAATCCTGACGCGGGACTCGAACACAAGGTAATTCGACCTCATTCCGGAAATATCCAGCAAAGTTACAGGAGTTTCTGAAATCCAAATCCAGATTCTCGTTCCCCATCCAGAGATGCACCCGATATCCTCTTTCGGCGCACCTACTCCTACCAGTACTCAATTCTAAATCTTTTCCTATACTGTTCTCGGATGGATTGAATATGTCAATCCTCGTATTGATTTCTTTCTAGACAATCTATTTCAGTTACATCTGCCGCTTCAATTTCTTGTAAAAACATAGCTGCCGTTAATAATGATAAATCATTAACATCCTAAGAAATGTATGTTAAGGGTCTAGAATTGATCACATGCTCACATTCACATAGTACAGTATTTAACTCTTCGTAATATTACAATACTCTACCTAACATTTTTCTCAAAATTTATTTTAACATTTGAACCTTTTTTTCCCAAAATCCTCCTCACCATGCGGCACTGGGAAGGTTAAATTTCCACTTTATTTTTTGGATATTAACTTTAGACATTACTATATCTCAGTCAATAAAACTTAGTGCACTATTAGACCGAACAAAATTTGTTCCATTATCCGAATAAAAAATGGTCGGTTGGCCTCTTCTCGATAGCCTATTATTAGTATTAACTTTAAGATTGATTGATTGAATATTAACGTCGCACTGTTCAGCAACACGAGGGCTTTTGGCGACGGACCACGTAATTTTGAACCATGGTCAAGTGACGTGGACGACACCTGAGCTGGCACCCCCTCTCCTAACTACCACACCACACCAACGGGAGGACGTTTCAGCTCTCGACAGATTTAACGTGCATCGCTGCCCTACACGGTGGGTCTTTAGTTGTACTGGGCTCGAACTCGTGACAAGGTAAGCCACGATCCGATACCTATACCACTTGGCTACCGCGGCCAACCTGTAAGTTTAATTCCTGGAAGGGGGCATTACAGTTGTCCGGCATTATCTGGAAAATTACAGGAATTTATAGTATTTGATTTCAGATTCTCCGTTCACCATTCCTAAATACACCAGAAATGCACTTTTTCAGATCTAAGACTTTTAGGGTAATAGACGGTCATCCTGAATTATCCTGCAAAATCACGGTAACTTCTCAAATAGAATAACAGATATGGATTTCCCTATTTGAAATACGTCTAAGACAAATTTTTTCGCTCCAAGGCTTTTAAGGTAAGCTTCTGTCATGGTGTCTCTAAAATACAGTCGGCCGGCATTATCCTGCAAAGTTACGGGTATTATTGGAAATTCGAATTCCACGCCCCAAAATACGCTAGGCACTCACTTTTCGTGCACCTAGGTCTACAAAATCCGCTTCTGTAGACAAACGCGCATTGCGACATTTTGCAAATTTTTTCCGTTTTCCGGAATCTCAACATTTCCGGAAATAAAAAAATTTTGACGTCATTAATTGAAATAAAAAGCTACTGAAGGAACAGTATCATGTACATCCACTCATACTTGGTGGTGATTTCAATATAGATTTCGTTAAATATGAAGGAGAGAGATTGATGTTAGTACAATTTTTAAAAACAGAGCTTAATTTGGGTTTTGTTTCTGGTAGAGCACTGTAGATGACTAGGCAAGGTACAATTATTGATGCGACGTTTCCACGACTCATAAATCATGTATCTGCCGACGTTTACGTATCATACTTTAGTTGCCACAAGCCTCTTGTCACAATGATTAATAATGGTGAGAGTATTAATGTAATTAATATTCAAAGTGATGGTAATAGTGAAGTAAATCAACCTTCTTAACAACGTACTCATATACTATGAGTAACATATATTTATGTAACATAATTGATATATATGTGTGTAAACATATATATATATATAATACAAGGTTGGCGAAATTAAACTTCCGCTACTCAGATGGAATGCTCTGGTAGCTGTTCTACTGGTCCGAAGAGAGAAATATTTGGACAACAGATGGATGCGCTCGAGGTTTCTGAAATAATAATAATAATAAAAAATAGTAGAAAAATTGCCAATAGATGGCGCTGTGGGTCAGCACATTCCAGCAAAATATGTTAATATCACGCACAATAAAAAGAAGATGTTCTTGCCACAATCAGATAAGTATTGCAGAATGTCGACGTAGCCTGAGAATGCACTTCTTTTGAAGCTATAATACCGCAACAGTAAGAATGCAGCGGCAGCTATCAGAGAGTTCCTCCGTCTCAAGAAACAACGACGTGGACCGATGTCGGAAAGACATGATGATAAAATGAGAGAAAACATGACCCTTGATATGTTGCTGTCGGAATTTCTACCCGTATAAGATTTAAGCAATTGAAACTGCACGACCCACACACTCGCAAAAACCTTCACGCTAGAATTTGTAGCAAAAATGTATGATGATGATTCATTACCATGGAACGTAATGTGGCCCACTTCCACTTTAATAGACAAGTGAATTGTCGCTTCTGGGGGACAGAAAACCCCCACTCGGTACACGTTAAGGCTTTGCATGATACGAAAGTGACCTATGGTGCAGGTTCAATGCTTTATTCATTATCGAGTCCTATTGGTTTGAACGAGCGACTCCTCAATGACTTACCACCTGTTCTATTAACGGGAATGGTATAGTGAGATGTTACACTCCTACGTAATTCCTACTCTACAGCAACGAGTCTGCATACAAGAAACCATATTCTTGCACAATGCGAGCTCAGTCCAACAATTGTTAAGACGGCATTGACAGACGTACGTGTGAAAAGCCGATCTTTCTTAACAGCTTGGCCTCTATGATCCCCCGATCTCATGCCTTGGGACATCAGGTTATGGAGCTTTTTGAAAGATAACGTTTACCTGGAAAGTTTCACAACTGCGTTTGATTTGAAGAACAGTATTCGCTGACATAAGCGCCATCTAGTGGCTATTTTTCAACTATTTTTTTATTTCAGAAACCTCTAGCGCATTATCTGAAATGTTTGTTACCCAAATAATTTTCTCTTCGGACGAGTAGAACGGCCTACAGGGCTCTCTGAGTCGCGGAAGTTTAATTTGCTATATACACTCATGGACAAAAAAATTAGCGCACCAAGAAGTAATTGCGGGATCGTAACGAAACTTGGCTTGATGGTACATGTTAGGAAGATATGCAAATGATTATAAATGCAGCGTGATTGTGCATTACGTATAGCCGGTAGAGGGATATTAAGGTCGTTCTCCGTGGAATATGAAACAGGTAACCAAAGCTTGCTTGAGTGTGCTGAATCGTTTACAAAGTAAGAGCTGAGATAGAAATGCCATTACGCTATTTTCGAAGACAATATGAGCAGCTGTCGCAGTTTGAGAGGGAGAGAACCATCGGCATGATAGAAGCTGGGTAATTAGCTAAGCGAGTATCTCGTCAATTAAGCCGCTCTGATTGTGTTGTGAGGAGGTTTTGGGAACAGTGGATACAAGAAATGTCATTTACACGAAGACAAGGCTCAGGACATCCTCGACAGACCAGTTATCGAGAAAACCGCCACATCGAAAGAAATACACGCGTACAGACGACGCTTCATCGGCCGCCATCCAGACACAGGTAGCATCTTCACTATGTGCCCCTGTGTCTTCTCGAACCATGCGAAGGCGACTAGTTGAAGGGCATTTGGGATCGCGGTGCCCATTACGCGTGCTGCCCTTGATCCCAACCCATCGATGCCTCCGCTTGGAGTGGTGCTGCGCATGAGGCATGTAGACTGCAGCGGAATGGAACCAGGTCGTCTTTAGCGACGAATCCAGATTCAATCTCAATAGTGATGACAATCGTGTTCGTGTGTGGAGACCCCGTGGTAAATGCCTCAATGCTGCCTTTGCTTTACAGTTACACACCGCTCCCACAGCTGGTGTGATGGTATGGGGTGTCATTGCCTGGCACCATGACAGGCGAGTGGTATGTCCATTACATCCTGCAACCACATGTGTTGCCACTCATTCAACTACTCCCAGGAGCCATTTTTCACCAAGACAATGCTCGGCCTCACATGGCAAGTGTGTCACAAGACTGTCTACGCACTGTTACTCCCCTTCCTTGGCCTGCCCGATCCCCAGATTTGTCTCCAATAGAGTATATCTGGGATAATTTGGGAGGGCGAGTTGAACATCCCACGAGTTTGAACGAAGTAGAGGCAAGGTTGCAGCAAATATGGAACGAAATGTCTCAAGACATCATGCCGAACTTGTGTGGCTCAATGACCGATCGTATCGCGTCATGCATTCGCTCTAGAGGGGGTACAGCAGGGTATTAAATCCTCCGTTCTTTTGTCTTTTTCTTTGATTTTCTAATCATTTACTTATATCCAAGTAGTCATTACGTATGTAAAATTTCGTTTGGTTTTGACGACTCCTTCTTGGTGCACTGAATTTTTTGTCCATGAGTGTGTATATATATGTATGTATCTATATATATGTGTGTGTGTGTGAGTGTGTGTATGTATGTATATATCATTTTAACGAATTAATATGAAAAATGTAAATAGAATAAAGACTATATAATACTTTCATATCTTCTCTTATAATATTATCATGTAATACTTTCACAGTATTATATGAGATCCATTTATTTACCATGTTTGCCTACTATATAATCCAAGACAACAGCACTTAAGTAGTAATGCATCGGAGCTGACAGTTGCTTTTATTGTTTTCTTTGTGTTTTCATCTTCAATTATTTCTTGTAAATTTGAACTAATTATCTACTAATGTTTATGTTTAATTGTGTGCTCACTTATTATTTACTTGGATTTATTTCTGTTTCAAAAAATTATTACATAATTTTAAGGTGTAAGATTTGCTAAGTTCTTGCATGAGAATATGGCAATGTTGGGTGGGATGTTGACACCAGCTACACATGTATACATTAAGGTTTTGCTTATGGTGGGTATGTCCCTGACACACAGATTTAAAATTGTAGATCTGAAGAGTAAAGACACTGAGGCACAAAAGCCGAATGGATCTGTTCACTTTTAAAGACAAATTTCGATCAGAAGAATAAGAATGAATCAGTTTTATTTGAAAAGGTTGGGTAATATATTTGATGAGTTTAACAATACGAAAAAAAAAAGTGGGCAACTCCCCCTTATAGAAATTCAGAACATATTCAATTAATATTTCATTTCTTAGGAAATAAGAATCTGAAAGCGGGTATACATTCTAAGTTCTATCAAATGTTTAAATGTAGATAAAAACAAAACACTGGTGAATTCAGATGAAATATAATTTTAAAATTAAACATTCATTCATGGATTCGTATTTAAATTAAAATAAAAACAAGCTAAAATTAAGAAAGTGTTTGAAAAATGTTTCTATGTACATTTAAATCATGATTAATTTAACAAAAAGTACGTATTTAGAAGTATCACTTTATATCCTTTTCAAAGCAATCATCTTAAGCAAAACAACAACAACAAAAAAAAAAAAAAACGCACACACACACACAAAACTAGCAAAAAATGTTCCTCATTGAAAATAAATCTTGAAGGAGCCACTTACACTTACAATAACTACTCTCATTAAAAATTGAGCGGCAATTAACTGAATAATTAATAACCACTTGAGATGTGACACATAATGCTACAAGAAGTAAACCAACTCTAAGACGCATATTAAACTTTTACAAAATACCTTTTTAAAAACATTTTCAGGTTACAAAAGCATGCCTTAAATTACTCTCCTTTAAAGTATAACTGCTTCTAGCTGTTGACATTAATAGCTTCATTAACATAGCAGGGTTTTACCTGAAACTGCCATTCAATGTTCTTTTTCGTCATCTGAGGAATCGTTTCAGTGAAATAAAAATGTTCTGTTGATACTTCTCGTCAAAATTCAATTACTCCGGCGATAAAACAGAGACATTTTAATGGAACTGACAGAGAGTCGTTGTGAGAAAATTAATTGTTCCAGTGCTGCTGTCAGTTTTTTACTTGAAAAGAATATACTTCCTTCTAGAAAAAAAATGGAAGAAAAAGAATAAATTGTTATTTATTCAATAAGAGTTGTAGTAAGCGGTAATAAAATTAGCTGCATTAAAGGAAGAAAGCTGCCATTTAGATAATGAAAGTAGGTAATCTGCTCTCAATGCCTAGGGTCGGTTTTTTTTATAAGCAAAAAGTCATAAAACGAATTCTTTTTCACTCAGAAATGTGAAGCGACCTTCTTATTCTTGCTTGCCTTTTTTAGTATTACATATTTATCCAGCGTAACCTCCTTTTTTCCCCGAAAAATCAAAACATGAAGAGACAACTTGCATTAATAAATTTTAGTGTTTAGAATTCCTTCAAATTGGAAACCAAAATTATATGTTGGACGTGTGTTATTTGTTTTATATTCAGATATCCGAAGGAGTCAAGCCAATTTATGTATGTTATTTTATGTAATGGATCGAAAATTGCCATTCATACTTCTAATAAGATAACCTCCAAATTTATTTCAGATGATTACAGTATGTCATCTTGCTGTTTGAAAAAAAAAATAGTTTTCTTGTAGATTCTGTAAAATTAGAAAATTTCGAGAAAGATTTCTTTTATATATATTGATAAAATGAAATCATATAAAAGAGTTCTTGCGTAATCTTACCAGTTCAAATTGAGATTCACTCTATCATTGATTGATTGATATAAGGTCACTTTTTTACAAAATAAATTGTTCCTATAAATAATAGTTCCGAAATGAACTGTGTAATTTTAGTTTTTCAAATGTTTCTTCTTTTAGTTTTATAAATTTTAATTTTCTCCTTTTATATTCATACCATTACGATGAATTGAGTATTTTATTATGACCTATAATAAGAAAGTTTTTAATCAGAAAAAAAAATATGATACAACAAAGACATAAAAGTGACGGACAAGGTCTATAAAAAGAAAGGATTGAACAAAATACATGACAGTTTTGGAAAGACATACGAATGGAAGATGAAAAACTTATTCAGTATTATAATGTGCCTAATAGCAATTATGAGAGAAACTGTATTTGTGCGTTTTTCAAATGATCTTCATTCAAATATTCCGTTACTTTTTATACTATTAATGATGCTAGTTGTTTTCAAGCCCAAGTATTGCTAATAGAATGCAAGTCAGGGCCACAGGCACGTACAAATTTCTGTCAGAATAATTAGCTTCCAAAGTGTAGCAGTAATAAGAAGCAATGATAAAGTATTGTTGAATCCCATGTCTTGTAAATAAAACCTTAACTGGAAATAAAATACGTCCCTAAAATATGAACCATTGAATGGATCTTAGGATCAGTCCTCCATTCCTCTCCCTTCTTCAGAAAAGGAGCTCAGTTTTTCCATCCGAGAAATTGCCTAATGGAGTTTAGAAATGCGTGCGAAGAAGCTTAGAGAATATTATTTGCCTTTTCTCTTCTTTATTTTAATGCTTTGGCATGCAACTGTTTTTTTTTCAAAACTTTTTTTCATAAGCTATACGATTTTTTCACTTAAATACTTTTTTCAAAATCGGTTTACTTGCATATACATAGATTTTCAGCTGATCTGAAAATCAATACATATGGTAAATATTAGGACTGCTCAACTTTCTTTTTACCTGGCTTGATACATATGACAGCTATTTCACGCGAGCCACAACATGAGGATTAAAAAAACGTTAGAGTCGATCAAAATATTGAAAAGCATTTTTTTGTGGTTTTTATTTTAATAATATCATAGCCTCTCTATGAAATATGCGAAAAAATGTTTTTTTTTTTTTTTTTTTACTGAGTTCTGGTGCAGTTTCGATTTCAACGATCCCGTTCAACTGCCATAACAGACAAAACTTTAAAAATTTGACAAAACCTTGCTCATTTGAATTTCAAATATTAATTTCTTAAGTAGAGAATGACGAAAATCACAATTCAAACTTGATTTGGAATTTGAATCCCTGAGAAAGGAGTTGAATGAAATTTTTACAACCGAAGAGAGCTGCTTTAAGGTCATGGCTTACAAATATATCATTCTTACTCACAGCTTATCCATTTGGAAGAATATCAATAGAAAATCGAATACACTAGTTTGGAGTTGGCAAAAAGCTTTCTTTGTAAGAAGTTCTCAGAAGAGTTCAATCCATTGCATTCGTTTAAGCACCTGCATACAAATGAATTAAGATTAATAAAGTTGTTAAATTGGGTAATGCTCCTTCATATCCTATGAATATTATTCCTTGAATTGAGGAACATCTTCACTCTTATATCAAAAGACGATAGAAAAGTAAAAATGAAGAAGAATGGATAAAAATTTAGTGAGTAAAAATATAGAAAAAATATTTAAGGATTCAAGGCGAGAAACAAAGATTCAGCAAGACAAATATGCGAAATACTACAATAGATCGAGAAGGGAATTGCATATTAAAGTGAAGAACAAAGTTTTGTTACAAATCATCCTATTAGTTCGGTGAATAATAGGATGTATAGAAATTCCAACCCAAATTTGAAAGCCCGTACGATGAGTCGAAAGGAATAATGTTGTTGTTTAGAAAGAGAGCAAGCCACTTGCAGTAAGTATGGATCAGGTTAGAATCTATCACCCCAGAGAAAGTAGTAAGGTTCGTATCGAGTAACACGTCGAGTAATGATAGGTCGAGACGGGCACGTGGTAACTCGGGGGTGAAGGAGGGTATACCGATGAGGCAGACCACAGCAAGGTAGCAGTCAGGGGAGAAGAGAAGATGCCCCATGTCATCTTCCATTTCTTCGATAGTCAGTAGGAAGAGAAGACACTATTTACGGCTCGATAAATCAAATGCATTTAGAATGAATTCTAGGAATTCCAATCGAACAAGCAACTCCAGAACCGACAAGGTGAGAAGGGGCTGAAACATCACCGTGAGTTGGAGTAGACATCCACAACAAAAATTTCCACAGGAAGGAATCTATGCCCCATCAGGAGCAGAGCAGCTTCAAGAGGAAGACAATTAAAGGAATCATCTATGGCAAACATATCAAACTCATATGAAAATTACGGGCCACATGGTCTATTTTATTATAAGTTGGGGGTCGCATGTTTTCAATCTTTAAAAATCAATAAGATACGATTTTTTTATAATGCATGCATTTATTAGACTCAATGTAAATCTCAATATATTGTATATAATACATATGTTGCGAATGGCATTCCCTCTCCAACCAATCAGGGTCGAGCTAATGACGTCATTATGTTGTTGTGATGTTCTTGCTTTAGATGAACTAAAAGCTTCTCGTTGTATCGTTGTGTATTTTTTTTTTTTGCGGCATTAAATGTTTTATGTGTCGCATCCTTGCCAATTCAGTATTTTACAGACTATTTGCACCAAAACTAGACATTGGGTAGATGTCAGGCTTGAAATAATATTTAAGGAATTGCGTAGCAATGAGTTTAAGCTTCATAATTTATCTGGCACCCGAATGTAGGGCCAGGTTTTGGCTCTTTGTTTATTTTGAGCCAGAAAGAAATATGGATGTGACACAATTAAAAACACAACGATAATCACTGAATACGTCGTTTACGCTAAGCGCTAAAACAGTCGAAGAGGAGTTTATGAAAGAAGTTCCAAATTTTAATCAACTTTCGATTTTGAGAATGCAAATAGACGATACATTTTTCCTTTTAGAAAAGTGTCAAATGGATATTTCGAACCTAATCTTGAAAGAAAAAAAATCCCGAAGTAGCCTATTTAGAAGACTTTATAAAAGTGGAAATATATAGATAAATTTTCCGAACTTTGTGCTAAATTAGAAAGACTGTCTGTGAAAGAAACCGAAAATAAAGGAGTCCCTGCAAAGAGGAAGTTAAAGCTACTGAAAATTGAACTCAAGAGTTTCAACGGCATTGCTAAAGATTTCTTGACATTTTGGAGTCAATTTAAAAGAAATCCTGAAGATAAAAGGTTGCCGAATGAGGATAAGTTCCAGTACCTGTTTCAGGCCGTTGTGCAAAATTCAAAGGTGGCTCGAGTTGTCGAGAATTTTCCCGCAACAGTGGACAACTTTCCGAAAGCTGTAGCTCAACTTCAAGAACGTTTCAGTTGAGAAGATCTACTTGTGCAGATCTATGAAACAGACTTACTGTCAATGGTCATGAAAAACGTAGCCACAGGACGCTCTAAAACAGATCTCCCAGCGTTATATGAACTGGAAGCAAAGATTCGAGCTCTGAAGAGCCTGGGTCGGACACAGGACAATTATGGCGAATTTTTGAGTCCTTTAGTGGAATCCTGTTTACCAGAAAACATATTACTAGCATTTGAAGGAAGCAAAAATTTCAAAAAGGATACTCCGGGTGAAGGTCGGACTTTGGAATTATTAATGAACTTCTTTAAACAAAAAGTTAAAAATGACGAAATGGTTGAACTTAGTAGGAATATACGAGCCTACTTAGTAGGAATATACAGCTTTTGCCAATCAAAAGAAAATAGATGTCTACAAACCGGATAAGTTCCCCTCTGTAGCTACGTTGGTAAGCCCACATGACAAGAATGGCACAGGTAAACGGAATTTATTATGCATATTTTGCTGTTTAGAAGCTAGAAAAATGACTTTAATGAAAAGAAAAAATGTTTATTAAGATATAGAGCCTGCTTTGGCTGTTTTTTGGTTTTTCCTTTTTCTGAGTACTGTAAGGTAAAAAATTCGTGCTTATATTGTGCCAAATCGCACCATTATTTAATGCGTGATCAAGCGAAAAGCAACGTTAATCAGAAATCTGATAGTATTGAAACAAATTCATTACCTAACAGAGTTGTAGTAAAACTGTGTTTCTAAAGATTTTAGTTGTTCAAGTTTGTGCTGATAATAAAATAATCCAAGTTAGAGCTTTGATTTACTGCGGATCTCAATACTCGTATATTTCAAAACATGTTATTCAGAAATTAGGCATTAAATCAAATAATAAGATTAAAATGCAACATCGGCTTTTTGGAAAGAGAGAAACGTCTTGTAAGTTCCATGATGTGTATGAATTGTTAATATGTTCGCTGGATGAATCCTACTCGCTTCGCGTCGGGATGTTTTCGGAAAAAAAGATTTGTGACAAAAGTTAGCAACCCTGTTGTGATCAATGATATAAATAGAAGGGGGATATTATTTTCTCTGATCTTTTGCAAATGAGGATTGCGAAATAGATATTTTACTTGGAGCGGTGGGCTTATACTTTTTATGGGAGGTTATATTGAATTGGAATCGGGTTTGTTTTTATTAAAGACTCGCTTAGGTTTTGTTTTGACTGGAAAGCAGGGAGTATTTGGTAAATGTAATGAAGAGTGTGATACTGTTTGAAATGTTATTTCTTTATCGGTTAAAGAATTGTCTGTTAATGAATTGTGAAATCTCTACAGTATTACAATTTTCGACCCAATTCAAAAGTTAAATGAATTAAAAAATAGAAATAGAAGAATTAAAAATAGAAGAATTTGAAAATAGTTTGAAAATTCTACCGGATGGTAGATACGAACTTTGCTTGCCTTTTAAATCGGAAGCAATATATTTGTCTTCCAACAAAGAACTGACATGGAAGCGGCATAGAAAAATGTGCAAACGCGCACAAAGGAGTGGGCTTCTAGATTAAAGCTGTATTTAAAGAATGGGAAGAATTAGAAATTGTAGAAAAAAATTGAGAAGGAAAGGGAAATTTCATATTTTTTGCCTCATCGACCCATCATAAAAAATGATAGCATTACAACTAAAATGCGACCAGTTTTTGACGCGTCGGCTCATGAAACTAGCCAGAGTTTGCTAAATGACTTGTTGTATAAAGGTCTAAATTTAATTTAACAGATACCAGATATTTTAGACAGGTTTCGTAGTTATCCGATCGGATTTTCTGTGAATATTGAGAAAGCTTTCCTTCAGCTGGGAATTGCCCCTAAACATAGAGATTTTTTGAGATTCTTTTGCCTTGACGTGGGCGAGAAAATTGTTTACCGTCACTGCCGAGTGGTTTTTGGCGTATCGTCGAGTCCCTCCTTGTTAGCTGCAGTACTTGCGCAATTGCGGCTCGAAAATGTGCCAGCAGATAATTCTCCACTAGGCTCTAAGTTAAAACTTTCGTTTTATGTAGATAATTGCGTTACAGGGGTGAATAATATTGCACAGCAAGAAAAATTTGTTTTAAGGTTTAGGGAAATTTTTTCATGAGTGTGTTTTAATTTACGTAATTGGGAAAGTAATGTAGAAAGTAAGCACATATCCAAAAGTACAGGTACAACGAAATTATTAGGGATAACTTGGGATCTTGATAAGGATACTCTGAAGTATAAAATTGATTTTGAAAGTTTATCAGGTGAAACTAAAATAACTAAAATACTTGTTTTAGCAACTGTCCAAAAAATTTTGATCCAATATGTATGTTGTGTTCTGTGACTCCAACACCCAAAATATTATTGCAAAACTCATGGAAATTAAAATTATCATGGGACTTACCTTTGCCAGATGAGATAGTGAAACCGTTTTTGAAATGGTGGAATGAAATCAAGATACTTTCAGATGTGGGAATTCCTCGTTATTTTGAAATTAATGATAGTCCACAGATGCATGTTTTTGTTGATGCATGTAAAGAGGCCTATGCTATTCGCATATTTTTTAGATCAAACACTTCCCAGGGTGTAAAAGTTGCATTTGTTAGGGAAAAATCGAGAGTAGCTCCATTAAACATTCCCTAGATTAGAGCTGATGACGTGTTGTATTGGTGCCAGGTCGACACATTCGGTACAGGAATCTTTTAGTATCACTGAAACAGAAACCGTTTTTTGGAGTGATTTCATGGTTGCATTGAATTGGTTGAGGGAAAAGGGAGGTTGGTCAGTTTTCATTTCGAATAGGATTAAAAAAATAAAAAATCTCTTTCCAAAGAGTGAATGGCGTCATGTGCCTGGGAAAACCGATTTAATTTCTCGAGGGTGTTCTCCATGTCATTTAGTTGAGTCGCATTGGTGGGAAGGTCCATTGTGGTTAGTAGAGTCACTAGGTACTTCGCCCCTTGACAAAGTTACCTGATTATGATACTTCCGAAATTTCATTGGAAAGAAAAAGTGTTAGATTGTGCAATTTAAATCTGTCAGAGGAAAAGTTGCCATGGTATGTCAAGAAATTTTCAAAATTTCATTCATTTTTAACATTAGTTGCCTGGGTTCTTAGATATCTTAATAATGTTAGAAGCAGAAGCAGTGACAGAAAAAAGGGAAAATTATCTTTAGATAAGTTAGAGAGTGCTGAGATTCAACTGATCCGATCTGTTCAAGCTTAGAGTTTTGTAGGTGAAAAGTTAATTTCAAACCTGAGTGTATTTAGAGATGATAATAACATCATTGGTGTGTAAACGAGAATCCCTGAACGCATAGATGCACCTCATTTTCTTTCGCCAATCTGGCTACCTAACAATTTTATTTTTACGCAAAAACTTGGAGAGCATTTTCATTTAAAGAATCATCATGCAGGGACGCAATTGCTTTAAGCATAATACATGAGAAATATTGGATAGTAGGTGGCAGGGGAACTGTTCAAAAGATATGGAAAAAACGACTTCAATGGCCTTTGGCTCGCGTAATAAAATTTATTCCAGGAAAGGATGGACTGGTGAGAACTGTTAAACTAAAGACCCAGTCTTGTACTTTAATTCGTCCAATTCAACGTGTGTTTCTGTTTGAGGTGAGTGGGAATGATGTAACAAGTCTACTTCTCCAAAAAGTTCAATAGACTCATTCATCCGTGAACTGTCTGAATCCTCATACTGTGAAACCTCAGGTGACCAGATGTGGTCGTCCCGTGAAGAAACCCGACAAGCTGAACTTGTTGACTTTAACTAATGTTTTTGAGTAAGCTATCCAGTTTATCAAAAAGGGGGAGGATGTTGCATCCCCTCTCCAACCAATCAGCGTCAGGCTAATGACGTAGTTATGTTGCTATGCTGTTCTTGCTTTAGATGTACTAAAAACTTCTCTTTGTATCGTTGGGTATTGTGTTTCTGCGGGATTAAATGATTTATTTGTCACATCCTTGTCTATTCAATATTTTACAGACTGTTTGCACCAAAACTAGACATCGGGTAGATGTCAGCCCTGCAATAATATTTAAGGAATTGTGTAGAGGTGAGTTTAACTTTCAACATACATTGTTGTCTTACATTTCATGTTATCTTTTAAAATTATACAAGAAATTTTTTATATTTTTATTAAAAAAAAAATCAAAGTTATAAGAAATTCAATTAAACATTACTTTTAGAATATATTTCATTATGTTTTTTTCACAAAGCAAGTGATCAAGATTTGACTGAAACCTTAGAGCTGATACAAATTTTAAAATAGGCAATAAATGTTGATTTGGAGGAGGGAGGGTAATCTTGATCTTTTTGAATTTTCTTTATTTTTCACTAAAGAAAATAATTGCCCGCATAAATAAGGGCTTCCAAACTTAATCATTAATCGCATAACAAACTTTAAATTTCAGGAAACACAGATCTACTGATAAAAATATAGGAAAATCTAAAATTCCAACTTCCATAAATTTTTCCTTCATCAAAGAATCGCATTGGATTTTAATTGATTTCATTTGTAAGCTTTCATCAACAGTTTCAATATCAATAGAAAGAAGTGAAGTAAAAGTGCTAACTTATGGTAACTTATATTTCTTCAAAACATATTTGAGCACAATCAAAATATCAGCTCCAGTGGTTTTATTACCTACCTTTAATCTTTACATATTTTTGAATTAACATCGCATCTGTGAATGAAAACTACCAGCTGAGCGAAATTTCAAATATCTGTACTTTCATCCATATTGCAATAAAGTTGTGACGGCTCTATACGCATTTCTTCAATTAATCCTATTGGGAAATCTTTGGGCTATCCATTCGCGTTACTCACAACTAACCCTTCGGAAGAAGATAATCGTGATATTTAAATTAACTTACTATATATAGTTGAGGTTTTCTAGCTTGAGAAAGCGTAGGAGAGAAGATATAATCGAGTCAGGTGAGATTGCTACTGAAGGTATAATATTAGAACTATTGTGATTTGATTCTTCTTAGGAGGAAACTTTAAAGTGACGATTGTTCACTAGGATTGATTTGATATTAGATTAAATCCGATGGTAGGTTTGATCCTTTATTAAGGTAAGGATCTAATATTCATTCACGTTTTACCGTCGTTAAAAACCACGTTACAAAAGATGCTTTATTTTCACGCGAGAGGTCTTATTTTTTATGACTACAGTTGAAGTGGATTCAAATGTCGTAATCTTATGAGACAGTAGCAGAAAGTTCGCATTGCTGAAGAAATCCATGCATCAGTGCTGTGATGTTTTAAGCTCTTCAGTGGTCATAAGGCCTAGCTTTTGTCCTGTACAACTAACACTGTTCTTGATAAAATAGGAAAATGGAAGAATTTATTTAAAGCTTTTACACCATTTATTGTTTTACATCGTGTGTGTGTGAAGAATAATCCCAAATAAGCAGCAGATAGTTCTGATTCTCTATCAAAATTTTATTGGTTCAAAATTCCAAAGTCCGTTGCCAAAAGTCCTCGTGTAGCTGAATAGTGCGACATTAACATTCACTTTTCCATTTATCAGAATTCAATTCAACCTTTCACAAAAAAGAGGTGTATGTTGTTTGAATTATCCGTAATATCAATAGTAGAGCCTGACTCAGTGTAAAGGCATTACAAACAGTTGGGACGGGGCTTTACGAGAATTTCTACTAATTCTCTTGGGGAATTTTGGGGCCAGCAATCGCGTTATTTCACAGCCATCTCTCTCAAGAAGAAATCATGCTATACAGATTAGCTAGAGTATATATAGTTGAAGTTTAATAATCGTAGATTAGAAGGAAAAGGGAGCGGAGTCGCTGAAAGCAGTGCTGATAGGGTAAGGATCAGAATTTTGACGCGTGATTATAGGACGGACTTTAACTATTAGAATAAATTAAGGAAGTTAGGATTCTTAGGATAACATTGATTAAAGTTAAGCTATTTGGATTTCGTGCGCGTATTCACATAGGGTTTGTGCTCTCGTTATATCACTCTAAGGTTTCCCTTTATAGTTTGCTCATCTTGAAATATTATCTTTGGTCATAACAAATTGGATTTCTCATGGTTAGTCTGGGTCACATAAATCTTTACTTTCCATAGATTTAGATGAGGAGGAAGCTTCCCCAGGGGGCAGTCCATTACATTGGTGCCCAACAAGTTTGTTCCAAGGACATCTTAATTTCCCTAACCCTGAGATAGGAGTTGGATCCGGATTGAGGGTTTTGCCTGAACTTTTATTTTCTGGGTTGGAAAATGTCGAGGAGTTTTTGGAATGCATTGAGAACAATGTTAAATTTTATGAGATACCCAGCAATTTGGCTTGTGCATATCTAAAGGGTCATCTGAGGGGACGAGCTTTGGATTGGTTTAAAATATTTGGATATTCTTAAGTGCAGAGCACAGCCACTGATGGATACATTACATCTAAGATACATTGAATACATTCATTTAAGTAACAAAAATAAAAGAAAGTAAAAAACAGAAATAAAATGCAAATCTCGTGCTATATGAAGGAATCTCTTACATAGAAACAAGCAAACGTGATCAATTAAATCAACGTGAAAAATTAAGCTGCCATGTAATTTTGTAAAGTAAAATAGAATGTGTTCACTACTCTCAGAAATATTATATATGTATACGTATACACGTCATTTAGTTGAACACCTTCTGAGAATCTGAAATGTTTCTTAACACATATCGTTGTACATATTCACGTTAATTTTCTCAAACTCTAAGCAAGATAATGTGAGATTCTAACCTGAAAAAATTGCAAGTCAATAATGAATCCTTACACACAAACTAGAGCCTCTAGAGTTGTTGACGAGTTCATTCATTCAATCAATGGGTTGAATATTCTCAATTGAATTCAATCATCAGACTTTGGAAGTGTTAGATTCGTAACAGCATAGAATTTCATTGCCATCAATAAATAATGAATAGTTTCTGGTGATTTTATATCTGCAAGCTCGAACTCTGCATATCGGCAATGGAATGGTGTGCAATGGAATTCAATAATTAGAAGGACTGAAATTCCACTGAACAAAGTTTCCCTAATGCCGTTGTCTTTTGTGATATTACAAAATATAAGTAAAATTCAAAATATAAATCAAATTAATAATTATTGAATCAGAGGAATTCCTGCCTTGTCATATTTCTAAATAACTAAAAAAAAATTGAAAAGAAAAGTAGCATTTCGACATAAAATGCACAGAAATTTTAAATTTTTAGCCTTAGATAAGGACATTCGTGGTAAACTGAATAATGTATCAACAAATATTTCAATGATTCCATATCGGAAATTTTTTTTATTAGTATAAGTTTTAAAGGACCTCCTCCCCAAATTACACATATCTAAAATTCTCCTACACTACTATATTTCAAAACGACCTTTGATATTCCTGATGGCCATTTGTTTCCTATGGTCTTGAAACCCTTTCCTCCTTCTGTTTTTATTCCAACTTTATTCGTCACCTAAAATATTTCTTTACGTCTTGATATTCTTTACTTATATTTTAAAAGGCTTTAAGAAAGAATTCGTAACTAAAGCGATTCAAAACGAAAAGAAGCATTTTTTACACAGAAGATAAGAAAAGATTTATTTCCTTTCCAAACTTGGGAATCATTTGAAAAAGATCCGCGTTTCAAGGCAACGTATTTAATGGATCAAACCTTTTTTACAAAACTCTCTGTTGAACATTTCATTAAAAGTAAAAACATTTTAAGAGATGACAGAAAAAATGACCGAGTCTCTTACGCATATCTTTCTATTTGATACTTTTGGAGCATCGAAGGGAATGGATTGTTTTGGACAGGGTGAACCGAGAAAACAATTAATTCGCTTAATGAATCGTCCCATATTATTATTCCGAGCATTCTCGAAATAAGATCCAACAGTTTTCTCAAAATATTTATGCTTTCTCATAACCCAATGGATATGCAGTGAATGCTTATTAAAGTCTTCCATTGCCTTATTAGGTATGCATGGGTTATGACTCAGGTGTTGTTCTTGAAGCTACAGGATTAACTCCAATGGATCTTAATTGCATCTCTCTCAATCTTTATCTTTCGAAAGAGATAGACCGTCAAATAATGGCACTATCAGGTGGTTCGAATAAAATATGCATTGACAAATTTGTACATTCAATTTAGTATGAGTTGAAGTGAGAAAGAAAAATGAATTAAAAAAAATCAGATAATGTCAGGATTTTTAATGAATGGTTAATAGACATAAAAGATCCATATTCTCTTATTCAAATAAAACTATCTTGTGGAATCCTCCGGTGATAGCCACACAAATGGATTCTTCAGAAGGCTCTTGAAAAGTACTTGCAACGTTGATATATTAGAACCAATTTTCGATGGAAAGTTCCATGGTTTCGGGAGATTTCTATCAACGTCTTTAGAATAAGAACAACAATTAGCAACATCATTTAGAATTCAAATGATAAAAAATACTAAAGTTTTAATGAAAGTAGATAAAAAATTAATCAGATCAAATCAGCATGAAATGAACAGAGTTATCGATTCATTCCGATAGGAATCCGCGACAAATGAGGCACTGGATAGGTAAAAAACGATAGCAAATAAAAGAAATATCCTTAATACACGTCATCTGATTGTCTGGAAAAAATGTACGTTAAGAAAAAAAAGTTTAAAAGAAAGGTTTAGAGAGTTTGTTGAGGAGTGTTTTTGTTTGGGATTAACACGCACCCTAAGCGAAAGATTTAACCCATTAAATTCTACAAGTATACAAATTGTATTAAATATTACCTAATGACTGAGCTCAGGAAAATGAAAGTGTAGAAAACGTACAGACTACTTTGAAAGGTCTTGATTTCAAAAAGGGATTTTATTTGGCTCTTTATATTTCTTGATTTGTTTTTAATAACTTTTCACAGATTTTTAAATGCGACAGTAAGATTAAAGGATAAAAATGCAAGATCATTGTATTTCAGAAAGAAATACAATTAATTTCTAATAAAAAATATAATGAACATTTTTGTTAAATAAATGTCATAACCCAAAGCATCTCATTGTTACGTATGAGGAAAACCTATTTGTATCAAATTTTCAATGCAAACAAGGAATAGAAATGAACCCAAAGCGATCCGATTGAATTCAACGGACTAAGTATGCGACGGAAAATTTCCTTCATCTCCTACACAAATGGAATTTGCTTAAATTCCCTTTGCAAAGCCTTTTCTCCACTATTTTTTATCACTCAGAAGAGAATGAAATAACTAGAAAATATTCAATACACTTCCCGTTCTCATTGAGAAGTTGTAGTTTTAACAAATAAGTTAAAATGTTCTCAAACGAACCAGATTTTTAATAAATTTATCTGACAAAAGAAATGAAACTATTTTAGGCA
>BMAV01025235.1:472483-511546 GCA_019973955.1 Trichonephila inaurata madagascariensis | reverse complement strand
CCATCAATGTTCAGGAATAACAGTCCACACCCTCGCTTAATGCTTAAGCCATTTCTAATTACATATTTACTCAATTGAAATTCTAAAGAGCTAAGTTTCCTCCAACAGGGCAGAAATTGAAAATATTCTTAAGAAACAATTTCAAAATGTATTTCAGAAAGTCACATTTTAGAATAAATAGTTAAAAAAAAGCATTTCATATGCCTGTGGAATTTCCTATTTTTTTCCATACAGTTAAAGATGTACAATTTTGCTTAGTATAAATGTGAAAGATGAATAATTGACAATATTTCTACTGTGTATTCCATTCTTTTAATCGATTTCTATTACAAATGATACCTAAAAAACCTTATCAGGAGTTAATCTTTCTTAAGACAAATTTGAAAACATATTTTAGGACTAATTTTAAAGCAATTTTTCTGTAAATATTTTGACACCATGAATTGATCAATATTTATGTCTAACCTGTTAAAGCAAATGCTGGGGGAAATTACTTTTCATGACAGTATCTTAATGTAATTTTAGTCAACTTACTTTTTGTGGATGTTTACTTGAGTATGGAAATTGAGGACCACCTTCTCTTCTAATGTCTTTATCATCCTAAAATGAGGATCAATTGAAAATTTTACATTTGTTACAAATGTGTCAATGCTATTTTTCATAGCTGTCATTTCTGCGTAGAATGTCTTGACCATGGTTCAAAATTACGTGGTCCGTTGCCAAAAGCCCTCGTGTAGCTGAACAGTGCGATGTTAATATTCAATCAATCAATCTGCGTAGAATGTTTCACCCAAGTTGTACTAATCTCAGTGGACGATTGAAGTGGTTTTCTGCTTCAACTGAAGCAAGTGGTCCCTCTCTCTTGATATATGGATGTCTACAAATGAATTGAAAAGGAAACTAAACACTTGAAAACGATAGATAAAAATCTATAACTGCGTGTAAGAAAATAATAAATACTGCTTGGTTAAAAAAAATTTAAAGTTAATACAACATTCGATTTCATTAAGACAAATCAGTTGGCGGCACTCAGCAACAGATCACCAGATTGTAGAAATTCTGGACCATTCCACTGGAAGTAAGAAGTGAGTCAGCGCTAGACAAGAAATCTGAGGGATTGTCTTATCCTGAGCAATGAAACTAAGAATCAGGATTTGTTAACTTAGGGATCTTCTACCCTCTGTTAGCTATGAATTGTTTTCCATCTTTTTAAAAACGCTTTAATCCAGAACAGAACTATTTTGGAATCTGTCCAATAAGACACCTCACACTCCTTTTCCGGAGGGTGATCTAAGATCTTACACCATTTCAACCACTCTTTCCACTATCTTTGTGGGGAAATTTTTATCCCAAAGGATTTTTTTTAATCCAAAGTTCCTGTATTAGTCATTGAGGGAGGGAATATTAACGTCGCACTGTTCAATAACACGAGGGCTTTTGACGACGGACCTCGTCATTTTGAACCATGGTCAAGTGACGAGGACGACACCTGAGTTGGTACCCTCCTCTCCTAACTACCACACCAACGGGAGGACGTTTAAGTTATCGACATATTTAACGTACATCGCTCTCCTACAAGGCGGGTCTTTAGTGGTACTGGGCTCTAACTCGTGACTTGCCAGCCATGATCCGATGCCTTGACAAGGCTACCCGTTCCTGTATGAGACATTTTATTCTTATAATGAAAGGGAAAAACTATCCAAGAGGATCAACTATTTTCCCTATAGTCTGTAAAAGAAATCTCAGTATTTTCGATAGTCGAAACGAGCTATCATCTAGTATCCAACAGCAGACAATCTATATTTAATACTTTTGTCTAGTTTTTTTCCCAGGCTGATGGATATATCAACTGTTGAAACCTTCTGCTTCCTACTGAGTTATTAAAGTAGTATCTATTTTCTCATGTCCATTCCTGCATAGCGTGACGAGACACAGAATGTTCTTCTCGTGTGTCATCAACGTAGATGAAGGAATCTAGATGTTGCACAGTTATAGGATGACTTTTGTTAAAATTTTCAATGGGATGCTAGTAGAAATTAATTTAAGAAATTACCCTGTTGAATTGATAAACTTCTCAACACGTGGATTACTATTTGTTAACAAAATTCGTACGACGTCTGCCAAGAAAATATGAAAAAAAATCCTGATGAATATCGATGATATTGCAACTAGGTTTTGCCTGAAATTAATTAGCACGTCTAAGAGATTAGGATTTCAATTGGGACCAGAAGTCGTTCAGTTGGTGGGAAGTAGAATAAGAAATAACACAGGTAGAAGTAGATTCTCCTTTTTTATTGCTTGGTGCGGTGCATTGTTTTGTGCACATTGGCTCAGTATTTTTTACCTTTTCCCTGATTGAAACGTTTTTTGTATTGTGTGTAAAGTATCTCATTGAGACCTTCACCATAGACTTTGAAAACGTGTTTTTTTAACAGAAAAGTTATCTGACAATTATTTCCAATGTTTGTGGAAAAGCAATTCTATTTCCTATCGATTATTATTATATCGCATGGAGATTGCTTAAAAACATTCAGAGCTTGGTGTCATCCTCACGGTAGAAAAGGTCGTCTTTTATGCCAATAGATTGACGCTTACAAAAAAGAGTTGTAATGTGTCCTCCATAGAATCCTTAATTTTAAGGATGTAACCTATGAAAAGTTGTTATTGATTTCGGTTTGCAGGAGTCGACCCCCAGCCAACTCAATTTCCCTAAAATAGTAATCCCTCATTCCTAATTTTATTCGGGAATTTCACCGAGCTAAACAGTACTGTCACCTGAATGGTCAACGACAGGCGTACACCTCGCCCCTTGCCATGATGAATTTTGTAGGCCTCGATCTGACACTGTCAATCAAGTGGCATTAGCAACAACAACAGTAATCCCTCATTTATATTTTATAAGCATTATCTTTCTAAAGAGAATTTCCACGTTCAGTACTGCAGGAATCTCTTTAGTTTCATAAAGATAAGGATCGGATGGATCACTCTAAGAATTCAGGAATTTTGATTTCCTAAAACATCTAAAGTAACACTTGAAGTTGGTAACAACGCGGTAGCTTTTTCGATAAAAAAAAATTTCTTTCATTAGAAATTAAAGCTTTAATTTTTCCCTTTTGGCTTCATTAAATTGTGTCCTGAAACTGAGGTATTTATTTTTACTAATGCAATTCTAAGCAAATTCTGGATAAAAAAACTTCTATTTAGAAGTAAAATAAAAATCACTGAGCTTTTTTTTAATTCTCTATTCTATCCTTCTCTATTTTGTAAAGAATACTACCTGTTAATAGTAATACTTGCTTTTTGTTTAGAGCTACTCATGATAGTTTTGTGGATGGTAGAAGAACTTGTTCTTGTTTTGTTTCAACTTGAGACTGTCCTGGGTTAGCCTATCGCTGATGCAAGTTTCAGAATGTTTTGAGCCACACGGGCATACAAATGTTGAAGAATACTACGATTTTTTATGGTATTTCCGCAAACAGTTCACATAGTTGAAGCAACCTGACAAGATGTAATTTATAAATTTTTTACATCGTAAAATAATGGATGTGGTGTTTTTTGTTTAAAAGTTACGTTCATCTTGTTTTTAACAGTTGAATACATTAAAGGATTTTGGTTTTGAAGGATAGACTTGGATTTCTCATTATTGTTTTTGTTTCTTTAGTACACTTTTTATCTACGAATAAAAGAACCGTATTTCACGTTGCTCTAAAAATGCTATAAACTCAAGTATGGGAACATCTTTTACCTTTAGACTCGATTCAAATTTCTTTTGGGATTCTTTATCCAATTTTTATAAAGCATAATATTCAGTAAAAATACATGAAATAAATTATGTCAAATGAAAGTGATTCGAGTTGTGCATCCATGATATGTGTAGGGACAGAAATAAGACAGATAGATAGAAACAAACATATTTAATGCTTACAAAGTTTGTTAAACAAAATTACCCATCGCGTTTAGGCAGGTGTCCCATTGCTTAGGAAGATGACGAATTCCGCCAGCGAAGAACCACGGAGCCACTTCAAAACTGCAACCCTTACTTAATTATCGAAGTGAAATTGTTGACCCATTAGGTTTTTCTTCGGTGGTTCAAAGATATGATAGAGTCACATGGTGACAAATCTGGACTGTAAGCTGGATGTTCCAGGACTTGCCACTTTTTACGGACGAGTGCTGCGACTTAAGCCTTGGTGACATACGGCCTTGCATTGTCATGCAGAATGATGACACCTAACGACAGCATACCTGGGTGTTTGTTTTTGATAACCTTATGCAGCCTATCAAGTGTATCGTTGGGTATTGATGGAGACGTCCGGCAAGTAATAGGGGTGGTAATTGTATGTCGAAAAATAATAATTCTCAAAATATGCCCAATTAGCACGCATTCCGCTCGCTGACGCGTTTTGGACCAAATTGCATCTCCACCAGATATTTTTCAATGAATGCCACGTCCTTAAGAATGACTAACATACGCGTGCATGATACATACACCTTCACTATCGCGTTTCTTTAACCAAAATACATTGAAACATGCGACGCTTTGAATAACTTGCATTGGAACATCCATTGTATTTGGTTCATATTTTAATATTTTTAAAGCCCGTAAGTTTTTCTTAATGCAGTCAATTCTTACTTGAATTTCTTTTGGATTCTCTTGTTATATTTTTTTAAAGTTTGACATTGATAGCACATGAATATCAACAATTAATCTTTTACTATCGTATTGTGATTCAAGAGCTTCATATAACAGAGAAAAGGTATCAAGTATGGAGACAGATTTTTTAGCTTCATTTGAAAAACATCAATTCAAATAATATAATTTTTGTGACTGCTTCAGTTGTTCGTTCAATGTAATTAAATCATCGAATAGAGATTAAAGGCCTTATCACACACATATGTCTGGAACAATCATTTCGGGAAATTTTTCAAGTAGCTGTGAGGGTGAAGTGTTGACGTCAACCACGCCCCATCTTCATATTGAAAAATTACTCGCCGATTTTTCTGCTTATTTTCCAATATTATTTATTTTATTTCACTCGCGTTTTTGTTGACGGCCACAAACAAAAAAGGAGCACCATTATATTTTTGAAATATTTAACGTCATTAAAATATTATACACCATTTATGATGTGTTTGACGAAGCCGAGTCTGCCATCTTGTTTATGACTTAGGGAGACGAAGAACCCATTGCCTGGAATTTAGAGCAATTCTTTCAACTCACTGAGAAAAAGTTGTTCGTAGCCATTGCTATCGCAATTGGGTAGAAATTGCTCCAAATGGTTGATTTTTAGAAAAATTGCTCCAAACACGTGTACGTGTGATAAGGCTAAAGTTACTAAAATATTCCTCCATTCCTGAAAAAGTAGGAGGTATTGTAAGTCAATTTTTGAAGTGAAACTTCTATGGACGCTGGAGTGAATGGGAAATTTGTTCAGTTTTGCGTTAGGGTGAAAAAGCGAATGGAAATAGTGATTCACTCCATCCCTCTGGACGATTGCCAAGAGGGAATTACATCAGAGGTACGGAGTGGGATCTCTTGCTGCTTTGGATGAAAGGCGCTTAGGTATTGGAGACATTAATTAGTAACGAACTCGCTACTCGTAAAGTGGTTGCTACTCGTAACGAACTCGCGTAGCATATTTTCGTAGTTTTTATATAATAAACGTGCCGTTTTAAGCGAATAAAAACACCCAAAATATTACCAGTATATGATTCTTTCCGTTACGAGAGTGTCTGGGGCTTTGTGTATATGTCACTGACGATCGCGCCAGAATCACTACGAATAGCATCTTGTAAGCAAACACAAGGACTTGTGTGAGTGATGCATTAAGTTTATATTATGAATTTTCATTTCCGTTGAATTATAATTGATTCTAGTCAGAATGCCTAGAACAAATGTAAAAAGAGGAAAAAAGTTTCGTGAAAGGAAAAAAAAAAGAAAAAAAAAAAAAAAAAAAGGAAAACTAGCAGCCAGTCCAGTCGAAAGTCTATATATCACCAGGTAGTCCTGTTGCAGTTGTTATCACCTTCATCCATAAAGTTTTAGTGCTGTACACACCAGAGGGTGCTGCAATCATTGGATCTGATGATAATTAAAAGCCGATTATCTTAACTGTGAAGACTTTAAGGTATCCGACTACGTTCGGAACCATAATTTTAAGAAAGCGATAAATGGATAATTTTCATGATATTTAGTGTCACTTAGATTAGACTACATGTATAAAATTGTTTTAATGTGACACATTTTAACTAAAAAAAAATAATTTAAATACAATATTTTGGCAAAAAATTAACTTAGAATAACCTTTTTTCCAAATGTTCTCCTTTTGTAGAAAATGGCCTCTATTGTATTAATATTTTGCCTGTATATAGCTCACACAGACCTCTGTACAGAGGCTCAACTATGATTTTTGAAAAATTCACATTATTTTCAGAGTTACAACCATTTGAAATAATTATCGGAGTATTTTCTTAAAATTTTTCCCTTCTGTTTTCGTAAGACATGGATAAACCGACTTCCAAGTTATGCATTTCAAAAATTCTAGATGAGCCTCTGTACAGAGGTCCGAGCTGAATACAAGCAAAATATTATTATAATAGAAGCATTTTTCACAAAAGGAGAATATTTTGAAAATATGTCATTCTATGCTCATTTTTTGTCAAAATATTATACTTAAATAATTTTTTTTTGTCAAAATGTCCTTAAATCAATTGTATACATATATTCTGAATTAAATGACACTAAATATCATGAAAATTATCCATTTATGCGCTTTTTAAAAATCATGGTTTCGAACGTTGTCGGATACCTTAATGTTAATTTTGCTTCAGAAGAAGCAAAGTCACTCATTGAATTCTTGAAACAGACACTGAATTTGACAATGAATACTGATTCTAGAGAAAGAACAACACGATACGGAATCACGATTGATGCAGTTTTCTCACGTTTTCTTGATTAACAACAATTGAGGATTTTTATATCCTACTTCAGTTACCACACACCTATTGTGTCCTTCTTGGAAAATGATTATGCAGAAAATTGAATAAAAATATTATTTCCATACAATAAATAAAGTTCGACTTTTATTTGATTAAAATAAGTTCCCTCAGTAGTTTAATATAATTAGATCTATTCCTGCATTTACAGCCAACGTCGCCAAAAAAGTTTCACTTCTATTGTGTGGCTCTCCAAGTTTTTCACTTTTTTTGTTGGAACAAAAAAAAGTACTTTTTTCATATTTGTCTTTCTCAACTACAGTCACAGACAATGATTCATTACTAAAGTAAATCAACTTTTAACTCTTATTTCCAAATCTCTCTCTCTTCGAGACATATTTCATAATTTCGCAATTCTTCGAATTTAGCAACTTGAATCGGTGTGGCTTTCTCAAGTTGGAAGGAAATTTGTTTCAATTCGTCGATCCTGCTCTGAAGATCCATTTTCTTTAATTTCTTCTCTATTTCTCTTTCATTGAACGTCATCGGACACCTAGCGAATGCATGTAGCTTAGTAATATTTTCTTTCAAAGGAGTTTTAGCTATGTTCAATTTCTCATCACAGTATTCATTGCGCTTTAATTCGCTCTCACGATTCGACTGGATCAGAATCTGTTCATAAGTGGACCAAGTTTTGGACTATTTTTTTAATGTAAACTTATCGAAAAACAATTAAACATTTATGATTAAAATTTATTGTTTGGGTTTCGGAGTTTTTTTCCGATTTCGGTTATTACCGACAGTCCTTCAGCTTCTGTCGAGTGTTACAATGGCCGGAAGAGGGGTTAACAATGCCTATGGAACAAGTAGAAAAGGTGGATTTCTTATGTTGCATAGCGATGTCATGAGTCAATGGAAATCCTTTCATATCATTTTTTCATTTTGGCAAAAACTATGTATTGGATCCATGGAATCATCCACACGATTTTCCATACACTTCTTTCCATTTCTGTCAAAACAAGAGGGGAACCTTTGATGTAAGACTTTAGTTATTTTAGAGGATGATTTCATAAGATGGAGACGAAGATAGATTATTCGCAAAAATTCTCTGTTTTATTGATAGAAACAGGTAACACAGAAGTTTTCATTTTAAATATTAATGAAAAATGTACACTGCTGGCCTCACAAAATGCAACACCAAGTCGGACGAGAGATATCCCAGCGAAATTTATTTAGAAGATAACATTAAACGCTTAAAATGACAGCCTCTTGTGACGTGTGCATAGTGACAAAATCATTAAGTGTATTCGTCATTGTTGGCTATAACCATTGCCAAACACCTCGGCATAGAATCAAAGAGGCTTTAGATGTATCTCTGGGGTACAGCAGTCGGAAGTACAAAGCGTCAGTAAACAAAATGTCGTCCCATTCCGTTGTCCATTTCCACCGCACCATTGGCGGCGCAAAGGCCTGCGGTCAAGGGTAAACGAAGCATTGCACTTTGCTGCGAACGGCGTTGAGAGGTACACCGAATGATGTTGTGATAAAGTTGCTTCACTAAAAATGCGCAGAATGTTATCGTGCAACGAGGTGGGTGTCCTCTTGCATTCAGCGATGACGGATCCACATCCCAGTTGTCCAACGCTTTGGACAAAACCAAGAAACTTGGTCAAAAGACGAGGCATAAGTAAACAACTTACGAAAAAAAATTGCTCTACACCAATCTTCTATAGAGCTTGCACTACTATCTGCGCAATAATGCGAATGATTTTCACATTTCATCGCCTCCAACGCTTGACGTATATTTCACATGATTCTCTTGCTTCCTTCAGGGGGTTGCATTTTGTGCAGTGTAGATTGGATACAATCCACGAGAATTGCATTCTATTTTTGATAATTTATTTAGTGTGGCTATAAGGAGGATTCAACTGAGACATGCAGAGTAGAAAAACAAGAGCTGTTCGACGACGATCAAATACTAATCTTATTTGAACGACAGCTTTTGCACTTGAATAAGACAAATACGAAGACGGAACTAATTCATTCAAGAGATTCTGATTCGACTGAGATTTAACTTCCTACTTTTTGCTTCCGACATTTTCTGAAATCATAAGAGAATGGTTCAACTTCTCAAACCTGTTTCTAGCAGCCATTACAAACAATCCAAATGTAACTAGTGCTCAAATACTGCAATATATCAAAGGAGTTTCGAAAGGAGATTAGTAAAAGATAGTTCAATCACTTCCGATAAGCAGACGGTAGTTTTCAGAATGCATGGGATCTTCTGAAGGAAAGGTATTTTCATAAACGTGAAATATTGTGTACTTGAAAAGATTTATGATTATTTCTTCGTTATCTAGTGAGTCCCATGTTACATTTTAAAGTTAGTCAATTCAACCAAGGGATACGTTCAATTACTTTATTGGAAAATTGCGTGAAAATTGAGTGTTTCAATTATTCGAGAGAGAGAGAAGTAAGCTGATCCTACTTTTGCAAGGTGGTCTTATCCATATTCTGATGGGTGTAAACATGGCCTTTATAATGCTAAGTCTCTTTCTCTTGGTGACAATAAACCCTTTGTAATTTGTTCAGATTTAGGGTGAAGAGTCACAGGAATACTCCTACTAAACATGGGTTTTCTTCGATTCACGTTAATAGCATTCAGGTAGTAACTGATGAAGTAGTAACTTCTGTATCTGCAGTTAGCTTATTAATTAGAGAAGAAAAGTCATGCGAAGATCATTTCAGAGATGAACAATGGGAATGAAGATGTACGATATGTGCTGCATCATTCGCCACCATCTAAATTGGAGGGATTCACAAGCGAAATTGCTCTTTAAAGATTAAAACCATTAGAGCAATCCTTAATTAATAAACCTGTGATATTTGTTCAATTAGAGACCATGCACGAATATATCTTTTTAGGACACATGGAGCTTGTTCCTAAAAATTTTCATGCTAATAAGGAAGCATATTATTTTCTGCATCACGTAGTTCCACGAGATTCCAGTACAACAAAATTGTGGGCTATTTTTTCCATGCCTCGACCAAATCAACATCAGACAATTCTTTAAATGATCTACTCATGGATGGACCACAAGTACAAAGAGATTTTTTTCTTTTAGATCATTTCAAATAGCTGTGTGGGAAGACTTGAAAAATATGCTTCATCAGAGAATAATTGTCAACGAATTGTGTGGAGAGACAATTCAAAGAAGCCTGTGAAGAAATATAGATTGACCACTATCACGTAAGGGACATCTTGTGTATTAGAACCTTAGCCAAGTAGAACCTAAAGCCAACTTACATTTGATGAAAAGGAAAAGAGAACCTCTTGGCTTCATACGCCAAACTTCCTCAGTATTATGTAGACGATTTTTGAGTGGTGCTGCGACTGAAAAAGAAGCAGGTGAACTCGTTCGGCTACTACAGGCAATGATGAGAAAGAGAGGGTTCAAACTTCATAAGTGGTAGTCGAACAGTGAGATAGTGATCAAGGAATTTCCCGAAGTCAACATCTTGAGGTGATACAAAAGGAAGAAGAAATAAAAGTCATTGGGGGATACAATGGAATCTCAAACCTAATTCCGTCAGTTTCAATGTTTCTTTAGAGGAAGAGAAGTACACATTTATTCTAAAAGAGATGGACTTCCTGAAATTTCTCGTCTGTTTGATCTCCTAGGACTCTTATCGACATCAGCTGTTTTTATGAAAATACTATCGCAAGAGCTATTGAAATTAAATCTGGAATGGGACAAACCAATGCCAGAAGATTTAAATAATAAGTGGAAAACTTTCCGAAAGAACGTCATCTTATCCACAAAATGAAAATACCAAGGTGTGTCTTGACCTTCATACACTTAACTTAAGATTCATGATTTCCGTGATTCCTCCAAAAGAGCATATTGTGCAGCATTTAGATGTATTGCATCCAAGTGCCTCATTTCTTACTTTTAAAACAGTGTTGCTCCGCTTAAAACTCAATATCTAAATCGGAATGAGTGGTGTGTAACATTGTTGCTGTCTAATGTATTGCAAATAGTGTTAAAAAAATTTCCTCAGAATCATCTATTACCTTAGCTTAGCTAAAAACAAATCCATATCACTGGCAACTCTTCGTCATCAACAGAATTCCCGAAATTCAAACAGTTCCATCAGTTCAATGGGGTCCTGTTTCTGGAATTGAGAATCCGGTAGTAATCTATAACTTGTAATTAATGGGTTCAAGGTTTTCTCTGGTTATGAAATGTCCTCTTATAAATTCCCAGATAAGTTATCCATCCTGAATAATGCTATAAAGAGAGAGAAAAAAACCCATGTTACATGAGTTTCCAAAACAGTGCATTCTCCAGAATTTATTGTTAATTTATACCTATGCATGAATTTTGAGATTCATAAAAAATACTCGTTCAAGTTGCTTAGAGTTTCTGGTTATTTGAAATAATTGGAATTTTATTACTATTATTTGTCTGATTCAACCCAAGCAGAATTTTCAAATGAAATTAAAAGCCTTTCTCAAGGAACCGAATGATAACAAAGTGCTTCCATTAAACCTGCTTTGGGACATTCTTCGGGGGGTGGAAGCGAGGAACAGGTTTCTATTATAACATCAGATGCTTTTATTAGAGTCACGAGGTTACAAGAAAGGTAAACTACTACCACGTTGATAATCTTGACGCAGATGTGCAAATGACATTATCTTTAATAAGACAAAAATTTCAGTTTATGAATGGTAAATCAGTAGTTCGTGTCACACTCTTGAAAAGTACCTAATTTTCTTCAAGATAAATCTGAAATCTTCTAAATTAATGTGTGATTTATCACCTATTCTACTTTTTCTTAAAAAATCATCCATTCAAGATTACTGGCTTGGATTTTGCTGGTCCATTAATCATGAAGCTCATAAGTGAAGTGTGACAAAATTCGAATTTTACATTTGCCTTTCATTTGTACTTATACTAAATCTGTAGATCTTGAACTTGTCTCCGATGCATCAACTGTTGATTCTATCTGTCATATGACACCAATTTTTAAAAAAAGGCACTTCCAGTCACCTATAAAACTTGTTGAGTTGTATCAGCAAGAAGATGTACACAAATTTGTTCTCTTTAAAAGGAATTTAGAGGTCTTTGATTCCTCTAACTACCTCACATTTTGTAGGTTTGTTTCATCAATGATACCAAACAAGGACTTGTTAAAGTAACCCACTTTGTTCTTCTAAATTTTGATGACTCGTTTGAACCAGATCGACTCACCTCAAGTCCTTTTACATTCGGAATTTATTGCAATGACGCTTCTTAGTTGGATTCATCTCAGCCCTTGTGTGTGAAGGCCATAGATACAAAGTCTATTTCTAGGATCTCTATGGAGTATTTACACCAACTCGTACAATACAAAAAAGAAAAGATTGCTTCCTTAGACTCAACTCTTGGGTGAATTATTTCTCTCATCTGACTTGATGGTTCGTGTTGTGAATGGAAAAACTAAATATGGAAAATCAACGAGAAATATAAACAAGATTTATTTTCTTCCTCTCAAGAGCTTTGATTTTTATTTTATGCTTATTTTTTCAAATATTAATAATAATTCGTTGTTACATATTTTATTATTTCTCCATTTTCGAAATCCTTCTGAGGTTTCAAAGGTGGCCGTATGTTGAATCTTGATGGGTAGTGCTGTTGTAGTGAATCAATTCTATTCAGAAGGCTTTCGGCAATAGAAACTGCTGTTTGTAAAAAATGCAACACCATGAAGAAATCATAAGAATTAAATGAACTTTGCAACAAATATCAATTATAGGATGTTACAAAAAATAGTAAAGCTTCAGAGCCACCACGCACGCGTGGCTGTAGCAGGCCGTTGAAAATAGTTAATAATTATTTGTTTGTGGCGAACCTTTAGTGAGACCTAAGTATGCCTCCGCGATGAAACAAAGAGAAATTCCAACAACTTATATTTGAACGGGGAAGGATTATCGGCCTTCGAGAAGGAAGATTTTCCTATCGCGCAATTGGAGCTTCTGTGCAGCGGAATATTTCCACAATGATGCGAGTTTGGAAGCAGGGGACCGACGAGCCTGGAAAGCTGATTGGCACCAAGTTGTCTTTTCAGATGAATCACGTTTCAATTTGTGGGACCATGATGACCGCATTCGTGTTAGACGCTATGCCGATGAACGCTGCCTTCCAGAGTGCGTTATCGAACGACATAGTGGCCTAACATCCGGAGTTATGGTTTGGGACACGATTTTGTATCCTGGACGATCCAATTTGCTACGAATTAAGGGTCATCTCAATAGCAATAGGTACGTCAGTGAAGTGCTACAACCCGAAGTCGTTCGCTTCCTTAAAGGCATCCCTGGAGCTAACTTTGAGCAGCATAATGCATGCTCACATGTTGCAAAGACTGTTCGAGTCTTCTTTTCAGCCCAACACATGCAACTTCTTCCTTGGCCTGCTTATTCGCCAGATATGTCATCTATTGAGCACGTGTGGGATTTGGTTGATCGGTGTCTCGCTCGTTATCTGCGTAATGCAATTTCAAAAGACGAACTTTTGCTGCATGCAAGCAATATGGAATTCTATTCCACAAGCAGACATTCAAAAACTGTTCGACTCCATGCCACGTCGTACAGCAGCACTTATTGCAGCGCGTGGTGGCTACACAAAATACTGATTTCGGACACTTAATATTGTTTTTTCGCTTTGAAAATTTTGTCATTTATTTGTATTAATAAAAGTCGTTTGTGCATTAAATTTCATTTAATTCTGATGATTCCTTAATGGTGTTGCATTTTTTACAAACAGTTTATTTAGACAGCTTTGTAGTATGTGTAAATACGTACTTGTGAAATGCTCTCGTGGTAAACGTTTACCTTGTGAAATATTCTCAGTTCCTGGTAAGATATTTTATTCTCTCTTTGTAAGATAATCTATTCCTTGTAAGATATTCTGTTCACTGTAAGATATCCTTTGCGCCACATACTATGGGCCGTTAAATATTCTCGTTTCGTGAAATATACCTTCAACTATACTAAATTGCAATTCAATTCATCATTGTGTTCATTTTCTTGCATTTAACTGAAAGTCTTAAGTGAATTCTTATGCTCAATATAATTCCACTATTTTATCGATTGTTCTTCTACAGATTGTCTTCGATTGTTCTTTGAATTGATGAAATGTGTAAGAGGAACCTCTATTATACTAAGAATTCGGTCAGGTAACCGAAATTCCTCAAAAAAAAAAGTTTTTAGAGCCTTTAATACTTGCTGAGATGAAGTGTTCTTTACTGGCATAAGTCCAAATGAATCAACACACTGTGTCAAATAAAAAAACAACAACACTTAGTTCGGAAATTAAGAAGGTTACAACAACAATATTTACATGTGTACCTTGCAGTGTAAAACTCAGAAGTTCCGCAGCAAAATATTTACATGTGTACCTTGCAGTGTAAAACTCAGAAGTTCCGCAGCAAAATATTTATATAACCCCACATAAGAGTGTGAATAATGCTATTAATGTAACAGCATTTTATATTTGTAATGTATTTTCTTGAGCTTTTATATTAACCTGTTATCATGAAAATTTAATCAATTTAACATATTAACCAGACAGATGCATTGTCTAAATTTCATTACTCTGCAATAATTTTTTCTTGGTGTTGGGTGTTTTTCCCGTCAGTGTATATAAGAAGAGATTAATTTCGTCAGTTGTCATTTCTTTCATTGCGTTGGATGTATTGTTTGTTTGGTGTTCATTTCTTTGTTCAAAATTGCAATCAGACAGATCTATTCTAGGGAACAACCACCGGAGATAACCCAAGACTTTTTTTTTTTTAATGTCAACCATTTGATCATGTATCGATTGTGGAATCGCTATCAAAAGGAACATACAGTGTCATGAAGGCCTGGTAGAGGATGTCGTAGAGTTACTGCTACTAATGAGAACCATTATCTGCATCTACAAGCTCAGCATTATTGGAAGAGTTCAACTTCCTCTGAATGTTGTCATGTCATCAAGTATAGTACAAACTGTTTACAGAGGAAAGTCATTTTTATTTCACATAACTATCACTTCAATTGGCATGAACATCATCTCAAAGAACTCGGTTACAGTTTTCTCTGAGCTAGAGGTCCAAGTTCTGAAATTCCGTTAGGAATCGTTGCTTATACCAAATCAACTGGTATTGCATCAATACATTGTTATTGTATGGAGGGAGGCAGTTGAGAATTTAGATTGGCCGTAAACATAGAAAGTTTGAGAAACACTGACTTGCAGTAATAAATAATGAACGATTCATTTCGAATGAGAAGAAATTAGGGCGACTTGAAAGTTGACAATTCTCCTTTATCTCGAAATTAGATTATTAAGTTGAAGGATCCCTTCTAAATTCTAAACTGTCCAAGTGAAAAAAAATTCTTATTTTGAAACAGTTCTTTTATTAATTAGAACTGTATTTTTTTAAAAAAAGTAATCAAGATTGTACATATAATTATAATATTTTCCTTGATTTATGTGTCTCGAGCAATCCATTGTTTAATTAATATTATTTTTTCCAAACGAAATTACATAAAAAAAATTTATTTGAATACAATTTTCATATGTGTACCAATGTTATACATCATTATTGTATAATTATGTTAAAATGAAACTCTTATTGAAAACTGCTTTATTAATTGCTTGTGTATGTTAATACCTAAATCATCTAAGTACTTAGCAGTCTAGTTTTGAAAACGTATTATTAATATTTTGTGATATATTGAAACATTCTTCTGTTATCAAGAAGAGCTATATAATATTTTCTAAATAAAACGAATTCTACACTAATGATCTAAAATGGAATTTCTCTTCACATAATTTTATTTGTTTTTAATACAAATTGAAATCGTATCTTTTTTTATTTATGTTTCAATATATATACTTTATCGAAATATGTTGTCTTTATTTTTTAAAGCAGATTAAATCTCTATGCATAAGATTCTAATACAAATTTATATTTTTCTCTCATGAAACTAATTTATTGAGTTCTATATATAACTGAAGTAATAAAAATTACCATATAATAATTAAATTAATTCTATTAAAACTTAGTTTAGGCTTTGATACTTTCTATGTATGGTAGCATATTACATTTCTTTTAAGAAGAATTTCTTTACATATTTAATTCCAATATTAAATTTTGTTAGTATTTTTGGATTGTATTTCATTTGTTATTTTGGTTCTTTATTTCTCTCTTAATGTATTACCTTGTTTAGATAAAACACGTCGATGTAAACTTTATCTCAGCTGAAACTTATTTTATCAGTATATTTTTTCCTTTGAATAGAATCCACTCTATTTGTGTCCCTTTCGCTCAATTTATTCTCACTCAAGTGAGAATCCACTTGCTTTTATTAAAAGAGGAAAATTTCATTTCGATGATAATTGTATACTTTGGGTGGGCTTCAATATGTATAGAAAATCTTTTCATGAGATTTTTTTCTCTCTCTGGGGTGTGTCGAGTATTGCATTTATATGAGACTTATTTTGTTCTTATAAATTAGATATGCTGTGCGTAGGAAACATATTGTAATTTTTTTTATTCATTGAACGTTCTAATTAATTTCAGATCTCATATTTTCTTTTGATATTTTCTTCACTGAATATCTTTTTTTTTTCTTCTGTTTTTTGATATTTTAGCTTTTGAGACTTGGGAAATGTGATCCGTTGTGGCACAGGATTTACGAATTTTGGATATAAAACAACTGATTTGAAATTCTGAAAATATGAATAAAATTCCATAAAGAATTTGTTCTTGGACATATGTGAGGAATGGCTCGAGAAAATAAAGAAGCCGAACCTGTGGAAGAACAGGAAAGAAGAAAACCTGAGAGAGATTTTGGGTTACAGAAATTGAAACAACTTCAAACTCAAAAAAGGGGAGTTGAGTTTGATAATGACACTGATATCAACAGCTGAAATTAGAATTGAAGAAGATGATTCCCAGATTTAACTCTGAAGAAGACGACATGGTTTGGTTGAAGCTGAAATTTTTAAAAGTACCTGATAGCCAATGAGAGTTGCTTACCTAATTGGAGCCTTGTCACGTGACATAGCCCCACTCACTGCTAGGCAATTGGAAGAAACGCAGGACTCTGCTCCTTTCAAAGAAATGCTTTTGAAGAAATTCAAGTTCTCTGTCGAAACATTGAGACAACTCTTCCGTCGACGTAAGAAATTACTTTGATTTCGAAGAATGGCTAAAGGAAAGACAATTTGTCAAATGTAAGCATTTTTGATCCAATTCAAAGAAGTATATTTTCCGAAGTGAAAGACACAACTCACAAGTTATTGAAGAAACTTCAGTAAAGAAGATCATTGAAGAGAATGAAATCTTACGCTCCGGACAGAAGCTCACGTGATTTAAGAAAACCAACGGTTTCACATCATCTTTCAATAGAAGTGATAACTGATGACAAATCAGAGACCATCGGTATCGTATTATAGTTGGGCTAAGTCAGGTGTACAAATTGCAAACAGTGGTCATGGTAGCCTAGCGGTCAAGATAACGGACTCGTGTCTGGCATGTCATGAGTTCGAGCCTAGTACCACTGAAGACCTGACGTGCAGAAAGGGCCGATGCACGTTAAATATGTCGAGGCTCAAATTTCCTCCTCTTTGTGGGGTGTGGAAGTTATGAGAGCTTATAAGTCGTCCTCGTCACGTGGAAGATGATTTAAAATGACAAGATCCGTTGCTAAAAGCCCTCGAGTAGCTGAATAGGTATATTCCCTCCAATTGCAAATCAACAGAGTCTTAGCCTTTTGCATTCATGCTTTTGAGCTTGAAATCCAATTGCGCTGATCAAGTTAGCTGTAAATGGAGAGCTGCTTTTACAGAGACTCAGAAGACTCTATGTATTTTGCTGTCGACACAACCACAGTGTAGTTTTTCCACTTGAAGGACATGTCATCCAATTGAATGCTTAAGGAAACCCACAACACTTTGGGCTGGTATTGTTTTCAACTTCACCACTGGTTCCTTAGGGATTCCAATGGAGGATTTTGTTAAAGAATCCAACAAGTCCAATCTTAAGGAGAATATCTGCTTGCCGTGGAAGGACGAAAATAAATGTGGAACGCCTTAACAGGGTAATATGTACGGCTTTTTTTTTTTTTTGAACCAGGGGAGACCATTTCAGTTAAATAACACCTCCCTCCTGTTTCTGTGTTTCCTGTCCAGTGTAGAAAAATATTTTTCTTTTTTCTCAAAGAAAAATGTAACAAGAAGCAGTTTCAGATTCAAAGGCAGTATGCAAGGCAAAGACCATTTGTCATGTCAAAAAAGTTCATCAGTTGGCTAAAGAACAAATCCTCACAATGGGATTGTATCATCTACAGTAGAGATACTCAACCGGCCACCTTTTCTGAGTGGCCTGGTCATGGCCTGCTGCGCAAAGAAATTCAATTATTTAAGAACAATATCGTCAAAAATTAGCAGGAAATTCTACCAATCCAGTCTATCAATTTTCATATCAATACGGGTTTCTGATAGAAGAATAAAAACAAGGGGTTTCGTCACGGATGAAAGAAAATCGAAACTCACTCAGAACTCGTTACAAAATTCATAAAAGGAAATATTGGAGTTGACTCCTTAAGAATTGATTTTCCTGTAAAGTCTCCAATATGGAAATTTTATGAAGATTGAAATTCGTACAAGCATTAAAAAAAAGGTGTTACGCTGTGTTCCGCGCATGCGTCAAGTCCCTGTCGGGAGAGTGAATGAATATTAACCTTTCCCTGTTCAGCAACACGAGCGCTTTGGGTGAAGGACCTCGTAATTTTGAACCATGGTCAAGTGACGAGGACGACACCTGAACTGGCAGCCCCCTCACCTAACTATCCCACCACCAATTCGCTGTCGGAAGGAAGCAGGAAAGAGTTTTCGTCGTTTTTAAAATTACGATCCTTCTCATTTAATTACAGTAAAATGTTTTTTTTTACAAAATAGCGATATTTTGCATTTTTTACGATTTGTTTCAAAAATGAGTCAATATCTATGCGTTTTTATGAAAATAATTTTTCAATTGTTTTGTATTGATTTCTTATCATTGTAATGAATCGCCACTCTGTTATAAAAAAAGTTCATACTTTGGTCTTTTAGAATCAGTGATTTAAAATAAAAAAAATAAAAACTAATGTTCTTACGATTTTTCAAAAAGTACTCAAAATTCTAATTAAACATTTAATAACTTCGTCATTTATAAAAGTAATCACACGAATCTTTATTTCCGTGTGTCAAAAGTTATTATCCGTGTTTTGATCAAAGATTAAAAAAATTGCTTAAAAATTGGGAATTTTAAAAAGGCTTTTGTTTACAAGGTTTACAAGAATTCATTTACTCAGTATTTCTTTATGCTTTTTTGTTTAAAAATTACCATTGTTTGTAATCGACGTGCGAAATTTGAAAAGTATAACTTATAAAACAAACCCTCAAAAATTTCAAACTTTAAAAAAATTCGCAATTTATTTTTATTTACTGTCGTTTCTGATACTGGTGTCATTGGCATAGAAAAATTGGTTTTTGAGCAAACGACTTTTTTGTGAGTTTTGAACGTTAGCATTGTTTTAAATAAGTTTATGAAAAAAATTATTATTTACAATACATGTAAATATCGTTTTTGTTTGTTATATTAAGATATAATGAAGTATAAAATAGAATTTTGAAACTCACTTAAAAATTTATGAATATTAAAATTTATTATCCTTCGCAAAACTTATTGTTGAATTAAAACATATTTCACACAATGTACATTTGAAAAATTACGTTGCTGACATAATATGCAACATTGAAATCACAGATATATTCCGTTAAATAAGCCTAACGCTTAAAGAAAAAGTGATCGATTTCAAACCGTTATTTACCAGGTGTATGCAAATGAAATGAGACGATTGTTTTAAAAGAAAAATTTGCAAAAACTGTTAATATTTCTTTATTCGAAATAATATCCATCGCTAGCTACACATTTTCCTCATCTTTCGGGCAATTTGTGAATACCACGCCAAAAAAATTATCGGTCTTTTGAGGCCAGCCTGTCATCAAGCCAATATTTGACGTTTTCGTAAGAAGTGAAGCTCTGGTCAGCCAATGCATGTCCCAGTGATGCAAACAGGTGGTAATCGGAAGGAGCCAAGTCTGGCGAATAAGCCTCATGCGCTAAGGTCCAGCCGAATGCCTTAACGATGTCCTTGGTCGGTTTAGCACGGTGGCTAGGTGCGTTGTCATTAAGGAAAATCACTTTGTGCTACCGTTTCTTGTATTGCATGCATTTTTCGAGTATAGCATCGTTTAAATTAAGTAATTGTTGCTTGTAGCGATCAGTATTAACAGTTTCGCCGGGGTTGAGAAGCTCATAAAAGATTGGTCCCTCTTGATCCCAGAAAATACACAGCATTTTCTTGAGGCCGAAGCGATTCGGCCTTGCGGACGATTTGGACGGCTGTCCAGGGTCAACATATGATCGATTACGCTTGGGATTCTCAAAATAAATCCATTTTTCACCGCCAGTCACAATACGATGGAGATATGACTTGCGTTTGTAGCGAGCAAGCAACATTTCGCACACGATTTTTCTGTTTTCCTGTTGACGGTCCGTTAGCTCGTGTGGTACCCATGTACCGACCTTTATTATCTTGCCCATTACTTTGAGACAACTGGAAACAGTGCTCTGGTCAACATTCAATTGTTCTGTAAGATGTTCTTGCGTTTGGCCATCATCTTCATCAACAAATGCTTGCAATTCAGCATCTTCAAATTTTTTTGCTGGTCTGCCACGCTCCTCGATTCTCACATCGAAATCACCATTTTGAAACTTTTCAAACCACCTGTAGCACTGCGCACGGCTCAAAGCATTGCCACCGTATGCTTCTACAAGCATTTGATGCGATTCGGCAGCATTTTTCTTCAGATGGTAACAAAAAATTAATGCTGTCCGCAAATCGTGGTCTGGAAGCATAAAATTCGACATTTTCAACACAGTAAAAAAAATACAATGCACGCTGAAACTCGTCCAAATGTAAACTAAACATGAGTATCAAACTATAAAAAAAATTACTTGTCACGGTTTCGTATTGTTTGCATATATGCGTGGCGACATCTGTTAGCAATCGTCTCATTTGATATGCATACACCTGGTAAAACAATAATAATTATTCTTTATTTTGAAATTTAACCTTATATTTACTCCAAAAAGTTCCATTAATAGTTTTTCTTTTTAGCACATTTAATCTTTTATAGGGTTTTTTTTTTTTTTTGCCGCTTTCAATAAACAAGATTATTGTGCCATTTTTTAAGCAAACGGATGCCACGAGAAATTGGAAAATGGTGATTAATAATGAATTTTATAATTTCAAATCCCAAGAAGGAAATTATTATTATAAAATAATAATGAATAGGTTTGTTTTTTATAATACATTTGACACATCAGATACGTTTCCATTTTTCCATAAAAATTTCCTCCGTTTGTCAACTATTCTCTTAATTTATGAGGTACGAAAACAAACAATTGAAAGAACCAAATGTTGAAATGTTTCTATCAATTTGAATGTTTTTCTTATATAGTGAATGTTCATAATAAAGATTTGAAATCTATTTCATTATTTTAATTTCTAAGAGTATTTATTGTTATATATAAGTATAAAATAATGAATGTGATCGTTAGCATATACGGAAGGTGATTCTAAACTACTCAAAAACAGTATCATGTACTTCCACTCATACTTTTCAGTGATTTCGATAAAGATGAAGGATTGAGATGTCCAACTATTAAAATCAAAGGTTAATTTAGATTTTGTTTGTGGTAGAGCACTGGAGAGACGACTAGGTATGGTACAACCATTGGTACGATCATGATTCATAAATCAAGTATCTATCGATATCTAAGTATCATACTTTAGTTTCAACAAGCCTCTTGTCACAGTGATTAATTAGGATGAGAGTATTAAAATGTAATTAATACTCAAAGTGATATTAATAGTGAAGTAAATCAACTTTCTTAGCAATGTATTCATATATTATGAGTAACATATATTTATGTACGTAATTGATATATATTATTTTTTATATAAATTATTTTACTAAATCCATATGAAAAATGTAAATAGAGTAAAGAAAATGTTTTCAGTATTATATGAGATGCATTTATTTATATAATCAAAGACTTCCGTACTTAGGGAGTCAACTCCAGGTGTTTGGTAGAGCACAATTTTTTACTTTATTTGCATGTTTGATAGAGAGGTTAATATAACATTAAAAACAATTCAAAAATAAATTTTAATATCTTGATTAATTTTACTTTGTTAAATGTTGCTTTGATCTTTTCCACCATTATCCTCATGTTGCGGTCCGCATGAAATGCATTGCTTGATGCTCGGTGGGTGAGTGAGTGAATATTAACGGTTCAGCTGCCCGAGGGCGTTTGGTGACGGACCACGTCACTTTGAACCATGGTCAAGTGACGTAGACGACACCGGAGCTGGCACCTCCTCTCCTAACTACCACACCAACGGGAGGGCGTTTCAACTCTCGATAGATTTAACGTGAATCTCCATCCTTTACACGGCGGTTCTTTAGTGGTACTGTGCTCGAACTCGTGACAAGGCCAGCCACGATCCGATACCTTGACCACTCGGCTACCTCGGCCATATGTCCCTGTGGAAGAAAAGGTTGAGTACTCCAGATCTACAATATATGGAAACGTTTATTCGCCTAAACCAGATTTCTCATATCCAGGACTTTTGGTCTTGACTCATTCTGGAAACAAACAAAATGGAACTCCATATATAAATACTGCCGAACTTGATAAGTTAGAACGTACACCTAAAAAATTACCATTTTCTTCAACAAGTGCAGCAAATAGTTCTTGTTATATTCGAGGCGCTCACCTCTTCTTTTCTCTCAGTCTACTCCACCTGCTAGTAATTACGCAATGGATGGTTAATTCTCGTCACCATCACTTATTGGTTCAAGTCCTTGTACAAAGGATAAGCTTGTAATTCCAGCTTTTCCTGTACCTCCAAGAACACCTTAAGATCCATCTTTTTCAAACTCGCCATTATAGAGTCCTTTGATGTTACCTAGGGATCATAATCTTTCTCCAGCTCCTTCACAAACTAACAAACATCCTTTGAGTAGTTCTGCCCGGCAACGGACATCAAAGTTTCAGAAATGGTCCCTATGTTATTCTCAGTCAACGATCTCCTACTTCATTTGAATCTTGAGGATTCTGGTGTTCCTATCCCACCTCAGCACTACATCCTCATCAAGATCTATCATCGAAAAAGAGACAGATCAAGAATGACTCTTCCTCGCAAAGACGCCGTCAAAGCCAGAGAAGGAAACTTCCCATGACTGGTAATTCCACCGGGTGGGGTTAACAAGCAATTTTATTATCCATCTTTTTGTTATTTGACTTATTATTTTTGTGTGTGATGTCCGTGGACTACGTACCAAAGATAAAATGGTTTGAGTCAACCAAAATTCCAGTATTTTCATACATATTTTCTACATTCCCGCATGCAACGACCAAACGAGTAATATTTGTTAAAGAGCAATGTCAATAGCGTTGCTAGTACCATGTTGACTAGAGTGGGTAGGAATTCAACTATCGCATCTATGTATGGCGTGTGACCAAGGATTGTTATATTCATTTACCTATTTTACAGGTGTCCAAAACACCTGTAAAATATGTAAATGAACTTTTCTGCATTCTTTCACTTGTTCTTTTTTCTGTATTTGTCTTAGTTTATTTACTACAGCGCTCCAAAACATTGGAGGGAATTATGAATAACCATGCATACAAGTATTTTGAATAAAATAGAAATCATTTTTTTTGTTTTCTCGTTATGTGTTTTTACTAATAAAGCTAAAAAAATATATACTTAAAATTTGTTATAAACATTTAAGTCACACAAAAAATGTGCGCAACTATCTTCTTCATTTGAAATGTCAAAGCAAGCAAAACACGTTGTGAAAAAAATAAAGGGTTACCTTATTCGTAAAGTCGTATAAAAAGTAGACAATAAGATAGGTAAAATATGATATTTAACAACAGAATAAATAGATTAATTAAAAAAACAGTTAGAAATATCAAACAATAATTTTAAGAATAAATAAAAAATTTATATAACTATAACTTTTTATTGTATTTTAAGAATATTGATGGCAATTTAAAAAGAAATACAACCAGCAGCCACCCTTTCGAGTAGAACTGTTCGTTTAAATTTCATATTCCTTAAAAAATACGCTACTGATTCCTTTGATAAATTGATGTTTATCTTTGTTCGAAGACATCCCATCAGACTGAAAACAACCTCTAATCATGTGTTTTTGATACATCGATTGTGGCCGCTGTAGCTTAACCCTTTATGTCCTAACTCAATTCACAACTCATTTACAATACAATAAACTGAGTGCAAAATAAATGATGTGGCGCGCAACAAGTGTTTCTCAATTTAAATAAAACATTTATTAAGTTATTTACATGGATGCAAGAAAAAAGGTTAAATATTATCGCCCACATTCATCGCAGTCTGATCCCTCCAAATGCATCTAGAGGAATCCTTGGAGCGTTTCATCCCCCTGTTGCCACGGGTGAGATAAGAAACCCCAGGCGCTCTTCCGTAATCGGGTTATTCCCTCCTCCGTACACAAACCCCTCTTTGGTGCATTCGCAGCATCCTCCCAGCTTTGAGTTTTGGAAGTTGTGAAAAAACTCAAACACAACATATAAAATACAACAGTAAGAATAACAATATAGGTGCTACAAAATGCTGGTGCTGAAATAAAAGAAAATTTACGCCAAACAATACTTTTACAGAATACACTTTAGGCATATGTCAAACGCTTAGGAGAGGTTACTTTGCTGCCTCTCCTTGTGCGAATAACAGAACCAATCTGTTCTTTGGGTAAATTATAATCTCTGGTTCTTGCAGTTCTAGATTATAAAGTCTTTGCACTGGTCTGACCAGTTCCCCAGTCTCAGTTTTGACTCGAGTGACTCTAACATTTCCATCTTTTCCTGGAATAAGTTGAGTTACTCTAGCAAGTGACCACAGAGTTCAATTCTTTAAACTATTTTCCACCACAACTACATTTCCCACCGTTAAGGGTCTTGATTTCCGGTGATGTTGAGTTTGCTCTCTCAGTTGGCCTAGGTACTCAATTCTAAATCTTTTCCTATACTGTTCTCGGATGGATTGAATATGTCAATCCTCGTATTGATTTCTTTCTAGACAATCTATTTCAGTTACATCTGCCGCTTCAATTTCTTGTAAAAACATAGCTGCCGTTAATAATGATAAATCATTAACATCCTAAGAAATGTATGTTAAGGGTCTATAGAATTGATCACATGCTCACATTCACATAGTACAGTATTTAACTCTTCGTAATATAACAATACTCTACCTAACATTTTTCTCAAAATTTATTTTAACATTTGAACCTTTTTTTCCCAAAATCCTCCTCACCATGCGGCACTGGGAAGGTTAAATTTCCACTTTATTTTTTGGATATTAACTTTAGACATTACTATATCTCAGTCAATAAAACTTAGTGCACTATTAGACCGAACAAAATTTGTTCCATTATCCGAATAAAAAATGGTCGGTTGGCCTCTTCTCGATAGCCTATTATTAGTATTAACTTTAAGATTGATTGATTGAATATTAACGTCACACTGTTCAGCAACACGAGGGCTTTTGGCGACGGACCACGTAATTTTGAACCATGGTCAAGTGACGTGGACGACACCTGAGCTGGCACCCCTCTCCTAACTACCACACCACACCAACGAGAGGACGTTTCAGCTCTCGACATTTAACGTGCATCGCTGCCCTACACGGCGGGTCTTTAATGGTACTGGGCTCAAACTCGTGACAAGGCAAGCCACGGTCCGATACCTATACCACTCGGCTACCGCGGCCACGTATTAACTTTAAGAGAAAGGGAGTAAAAAAAGTTGATTATTTGAATGGTTATCCTTTTAAAGAGCTATAATATCACACACGCAAGAACGAAGAGTTTACAAGTAAAATTTCTGCTTGCTTAATTCTCACCCAATCTTTGGATTCGCTTATTAATTAGTAGATTCGATGTCTACACAGCTCCGTTTTGCAAATCTATCCTTGGGAAAAAATCTTTCAAATTGCTTAATAGTTTTCTTCACTTTTGACTTAATATTGAGGGATATTTTCTGTGCTACCATTTTTTGTGGTCGATCGATCGAAATTTTCCTTCTCTTTTTCATCATGGGGAAATGATTTCGGAGTTGATCATTGTCTTAACACGACATTGAGATCCATGAAAATAAACTATTGGAAAGGGTGTCGCCCATGACACTAATGAAAAGAAATCACCCGGTTCGAGGCACTAAAATCTCGATAAGCTAATAGAGTGGGACAGGTAGCAGAAGTGGGGCTGGCAGAAGAAATAAACGGAAGCGTCAACTTTCCCAGTCGTCCACTTTCTAGAGAAAGACGCGGATATATTTGAAAGCGTTTATTGATTCCAAACGATTTTCACTTGGACGTTGTCTTACGCTGGGTAGAAACTACTGTTTCATTCAAATAAATGGGGCATCTTTAATGAGTAGATGAGATATTACACACAGCTGGGCGAGGGAGAGTTGAAATGGGGTGAAAAAGAGATTCTCGGTTACACTACGCCCAAGAAAAGATATTCTGGAACGGAATGATCCTATGGATTTATGTCGCATTGAGACAAAGCACAAGGCTTATTCACGAGGAATCTCGTCAACTGAAAGATGCAAATCGATATTTTTGAAGCTTACTCGCTTGAATTCATTATTGTAGTTCTCTTTCAAATGGTTCAAAGTTAGTCAACTGTTTACAAGTTGTTATGTAATGTATCGTAAAATTAATTTAAAAAAATAATAATAAATTAACCTTTCTTACCTATTTCATACAATTTGTCTCTATTTGAATTCAGAAAATTACTTTCTTGGACAATTATGTCGCATTTGCATCAAGTTTAACATTGTAAATTGATCACTGTCTTTATTTTAGCGACATATATATTTGTCAGAGTTGGTCCGATTAAAGCAAATTTCCAACCAGTTGTTAAATATTATATGGTACTTTTATATATAATTGTTTGTGTTGCCGAACTCGAAGATTGGGTTTTGAATTTGTATCTTTGCTTTTCAAAATATTGCATACATTTTAAATTTCACATGCAAATAAATGGTATTTTAATTTTCCGATGGTCTTGTCATGGTTAAGGACCTTTCCATGCGCATAATTAAATTTAATAATATCTATAATATATTATTATATACAGGGTGTACCTAAACTCTGCGTCAAAACTTTAAGGGGTGATAGTACACATCAAGACAAACAACAGTAAATAGGAAACTTAGGGTCCCAAACGTCTTCCGAAGGAGATAGGTGCCATTAAAGTTTAGGGTCTGAAATTTAAAATGACTATAAAAAACGGAAAAGTGGGTCGATTCGTTAGCGGTTTTCGCTAAAATTATTCTTTTTGTCAGTATTTTCTTGAAAAATAAATTTTAAAGACAAAGCTCAAAAAATGTCAATAGCGGGCGCTTTAGACTTTGGAGTAACGAACAACTATTTTTTACTGTTATTTTTTGTATCATATTAAATGCTTTTAAAAGCTTCGACTTAAACTTCAATTTTGAGCTCAAAATTTGAATCGTTGGGGGTGGTTAAGTAGCGCAAACTCAACTGTATTTAGAAGGTGAAATTTCGACTCACCTCCTCCCCTGGACACAGTTCAGTTATTCACGATCTTCGATGCTCGGTCGTAGACTAGGCAGCAACAATTACCCACTAAACGTAAAATAAACAAGAGAGTGTTGACAAACTTAAATAAAAAAGTTATTCATAACAGACATGAGCAATTTCTCCCCGCAAAATACCCGATTATACAAATCACCCTATTTGCATGCAAAGTGTAGTACACGAGGATTTAACTGTATGGTGTCTATTATGAATAAATTTTTTTTTAAATTTTGTTATCCCTCTCTCATTTACTTTACCTGTAGGAGATAGTAGTTGCTGCCTGATCTGCGATACCAAGTCCTACGACACCAAGATCAAGAATAACTGAACTTTGTTCAGAGTTTCAAATTTCACCTCCTGAACACAATTCCGTTTGCGTTACCCCCAACAAATCAAATTTTGAGCTCAAAATTTAATTTGAAGTAGAAGCTTTTGAAAGGATTTAATGAGATACAAAAAATAACAGTAAAAAATAGTTGTTCTTTACTCCAAAGTCTAAAGCGCCCTCTTGCGACATTTTTTGAGCTTTATCTTTAAAATTTATCTTTCAAGAAAATACTGACAAAAAGAATAACTTTAGAGAAAACCGCTAACGAATCGACCCACATTTTTCCGTTTTTTATAATCATTCCTATTTGCTATTGTTTGTCTTGATGTGCACTATCACCCCTTAAAGTTTTGCCGCAGAGTTTAGTTGCTCCCTGTATTTATTTGAATCAAACTTATTTGAAATTTCAAAAAATGGAAGATTCCGAAGAGGGGGATTCACTTCTTTTCGAAAATGAAATGGAAATGACTGAGTTTCGACGTCTATTCACGGGGGTTGAGCATTTGGAACCTCAAGGAAAAGATTCGATCTAAAAGATCATGAGAAATACCAATGTTTAAATGACGAGTGTTGTTTATTCGTCTGAGGAAGAAATGTATCAGATCCTTATTGATGACTGTAAGGCAAAACTTTCAAGTGACTTTCTACGAGTACAATCTCTATTTTTTTTTTAGCAGAGTAAGTTTGGATTCCGAAGGGAAAAGTTGGACCTGCCTCGATTAAAGTAAATAAAATATTTTTTCTTCATGATGCATCAAATGCGAAAGCTTCGTTTTAACTTTTTTATACTTGAATACGAAGCTTTTATTTCTATATTTCACTTCTTTTTTCGAATTTCTTTGATACTTTAATTTGAAGATGGTTAGGACTGTCTTGAAAATATACAAGGAACTTTTCTACTAGTCAAAGTCAATAATATAACGATGAAAAATTTCATCAAGGTGGTGACGCATTCAATATATTTGTGGATTACTTCAACAGCATCTCTGTTCGAAGTGCACAGTTATACAAGGGAAGCCTTTTTTCTTTGTTGAAAGCCACCGCAGTCAACTATCTCGATGACGCAATGCGTGGGTGGAATCTGCAAAATTGCCGATTGGACTATTTTATTCTTAGAACTTTTGCATTCTGTTAACTGTCAAACTAACGCAGAAATCCTTTGTTTTAGCTTAGTATTGCGCGGGTTTTGTAATGCATATGTGTAGATGCTGCTCTCATGAAGTCATTAAAATTGCTACCCCTGGTGGGATTATTACTTGAACCTGCCCAATGAGCTCAACATCTTGAAAAAGATTATTTACTAAGAAATTAGAAAATTATAATATAAATAATTGGAATCATGTGGACTAAGTTTGTTAATCCAATGTATGAAAAGTATTGATATTGATTTCAAAATCTTGAAGAATATTTTGATCGATAATACACTCCTCAAAAATGAAACTGCAACACCAAGAAATAATGCACATAGCGTTATGCAAACTTCAGGGGTGATAGTGGTAAGGCGGATATGCAAATGATTAAAAAAACAGACAAATAAAATCAGTATCAAACAATTTAATCAGTATCTAAAATGCCCACCTCGAATAGCTATCAATCCGAGACGAGGCATTGTATCAATTAGTCCATTGATGGTTGCCTGAGATAAGCCACAACCACTGCTGGGCTGATCATTTATAGTTTGCGCTATTGGTCTTCCATTCATGTTATGTCCAATGAGATTTCAATGGGCTTCAGATCTGGAGAGTTTATCGGCAAAGGAATGATGTCAAATTTAGTCAGGCTGTTAAGAGTTCACCATTTCTCTAGTAAGTGAAGCTTACTAATCTTATTGGTAGACTACTAAGAAAGGGGGGGGGGTGGAATTCATCTAAGGGTGCATATTTCTCCAAAGCTGTAAACAGGATACTAGGATGAAAACAGGAAAGAAATAAAATGAACTGGAGTGTGAGGTGGACAACATGTTTCGCACAAGTATAAGACCAATAATCATTCATTATTGTGATAGATCTCTCAAAAACGTTAGAAAAAAATATAAATAAAAACATCTTAAGAATGGGAAAAAAGGTTGGTCTATCTAAGAGGGAAAAAACGAAAATAATTTTTTTTGTATTGTTACTTTGTTAGGAATATTATTCATCCTTAATCTCAATATTCTTCGGGAATATAATAAATTCTCAATTTGGAAACGTGAGCAGTTTCAGTAGATTCTTTTAGTTAAAACATTGGGTGTGGTTATTTCATTATTTACATCAAAAAGTTTTTGTACTATTTCGGAGGGGTCGGAAGAAAATGGGGATAATTTTCTACGATTTGGATAATTGAATTCTTCATAAGTTTTGGCTTAATGGAGGTGTATATGGTAAACAGGACAATAACAAATTTGTAAAAGAGAATTTTGTGACTGAATGAGGTGTTAAATTATATTTATTAATGACTTGTTCCAGAAGTTTGGTCCAAGGAATTTTAGTAGAAGAAGAATTGACTTTATATCTTAATTTAGTGACAGTCGATTGATTCACATTTTCCATCTGTCTGGAGAATACGAAGTGTAATTAATAAATGTTTCACATTGTAATTTCTCAGAAATCTAGAGGAGGTAAAAGCGCCATTTTGATCCGTTAACAATTGAGCTGGTATTTGAACTTGGAAAAGTTGTTTTAGTCTATTAGCATAAGTTTCTGTTGTTTCACTTTGGAAGGGAAGGCCCAATATAACGAGTTGCATGATCAATTACTAAGTGTGTGTGTGGAGATATTTTTTAGTACAATTATAATAATTCAACCCACCGACAGTATAAATAGAGATCTATTCAAAAAGTGGATCTGAGGGGGTCTGTAAAATACCCAATCTTTTTTTTTTTTTTTTTGCCTTTCTTTTTATTTAATTGGCATACATTACAACAAATTTGAAAATATCTCAATTGATATGAGTTGAGTAATATTGAGGTGTCATTCAATTGATCTTTTTTTGAGTGCCAAATTGTTTAGGAGCATTTTTCACCCGAGAGAAAACCTATTTGAAACAAATTTTTCTTTTTAAGGACAATGACATCCTTAACTGTCTTATATTTAGAATCATTTACATTGTCTAAATGTCTATGTCTTTATCTCATCGAGTTCAAATCTATGTACTGAGTGTTGGACAGATTGAGCCATAGGATGTTTTAATAACATGTCAGCTACAACATTATTTGTCCCCTTAATATGTTACTTCATAATCAAACATGCTTAGTTTTAGAGACCAACAAAATGACTTACCTCTTAAATTTTTCATATTTTTAAGCGAAATAAGAACAGAATGATGAGTATGGATTATGAGATTTTTACCATGTAAATAATAAAATTTATCAAGAGGATCTATACTATGGTTAAAAATTTCAATTTTGTGATACACACAATAATTTTTTTCCATTATTACGTTAAGTTCTAGAATGATAAGATTAAAAGAATTATATATATATATATATCAGGCTGCTTTAAAATTGCCAGTTGCAGTTTGCGAAGCGTCACAGAATACATAAAGAGGGATCAAATAATTGCAATACAGCTTTAGTTATTAATTTATTTTTTAACAATTCAAATGCTGTTTGACATTCTGCAGTTCAATTCCATTGTTTATTTTTTTTTAATAGTTGGCTTAGAATCTCTCAAATTTTAGCATAGGAATCAATGAATTTGTTACAAACATTTTCTGAATCTGTTGTTTAATATTTTTAGGGGTTGTGTTCTTTTAATAGTTTCAACAATGATTAACAGGTGTGATGCAACCGTCTTCGATTTCATAACCTAATAAGCTTATTTTATCTTTAATAAAAACGAATTTTGAAAATTTTGATTTAATATTTTCTTCCTCATAAATTTTGGATATTTGTCTTAAATGAGCATAATGCTCCTCTAAAGAATTTGAAATTATAGCTATGTCATCAAAATAGTGACAAGCAAAATTTGAACATTTATATTCACATTTAAAATTTTTCATTTTTACTAACTACATTCAATTTTTTATAGTCAATACAAAATCTAGTATTTTGTCTTTCATCTGTTTTGTAAACCAAATTGACAGGGGAAGAATAACAGCTGTTAGATTCTTTAATTAGATCTACAGATAGTATATATAAATTTTGTATTTATTAATTAATCTCAGCTTCTGCAGTAGCTGTTGTTCTGTAAGAATTTTGGGAAATTGGGAGGCCTGATGCTAAATTAATTCTAGGGGGTTCCATTCGAATTTTACCTACATCCTATTTATTTCTAGACAAAACATGGGAGTACTCTGACAAGAGTTGTAACAGGGTTGCAAATTGTTCTTTAACAACCAGAGATTTCCTCTGAGGTATCTACTAAATTGTCCTGATTATCTTTGTGATTATTTATGTTTTTGTATGTGTGAAGACATTTGTTATGATTATTTATAATAATTTCCCCGTTTTAATTTATTATGTTCACAATCAATAATAGGTTTGTATTGGCTACACTCTGGTAGTCATAAAATAAGGTAAGGTAAACTACTATTAAATATGTACAGAATTATCTTTTTTCACTAGTTGTCAAATTCTTAAATAAACATTACATATTTGATTAAGTTGAAAATTGCCAAGGGCTTGGTTAACATGTAAAGGCCTAGAGGTTTGTTTTGGTAAGAAGTTTACGTAAGAAGTTTGGTAAGAAGTCACAATATCTGCAGAAATTAAGGATAAGGGGGAACCTGTGACGATGACAATGTTGAAATTATTTTGTTTACTTTGGGAAACTGGTGTATTGTCCAAGTTTGCAAATCTTGAAAAGGTGGAGATGTATCCGGGCACACTTTTAGTTATCAATATGCTAGGACAGAGGCCTCAGTAGAAAGGTGTTGACTCTCATTTGGGATTTGAGAAGTACCAACAGGGTACTGGGAGCAGAGTTAGGAGTTTGAGTCATATGAAAATGGGGTTTGCCGCAATTGGTTTTGTCTAAGCGAACATACTTGTGTCCAATAGTAGGCATTGGGAGGCCTTATCTGGTAGAAATGCTACATGGAGGTGGTGGCATTCCATGTTGAAAATGTGTGTTGTGGCTGGACGTAAATCCTCTATTTGTAAAATTGTGGAGATGAGTATTTGGTAAATGGTTGAGTTGTGGGATTGAGGTATAAATATAGTTTGTGTAAGTCGAATGGGTTGTTGATTTTGCATGCAAGTGTTTTGTGCAGTCTTAGAGTCTTGGGTTTTCATTAAATGCGTAGCTACTATGAGTCATTTTTTAGGTGTAATCGGAGGATTAATAGTTGTTAGTTGTCTTATCTGGGTAAGCATTTCATTTGTATGACCTTCCAATATGATTTGGGGGGGCCGGGCAGAACAAGTTGTTTTCCACACAATTAAGCCTTTTATGAAAATATTGTTCTAAGTTGCTTTTTTTTATTTTTGGGAGAAATCAGCTAAATTGACTGCATTAGCTTTTAAGGTATCTGACTGGGTTTAGAGACAATTTTCTAAAATATAACTTAAATAACTATTTAATTGTTATTTTTAATTAAGTATGTTGCAAAACTATGAAACTACAGCAAGAAGAATTTTTTGAAAGCTTATTTTTCAAAATATTAAGAAATTTGTTCCAAAATATGACAAAAAAATTGCTCTTTTGCTAACAACTCTAAAAAAATATGTGTCACAAAAATAAATAAAATGTTTGCTGGAATACAATTATTTAACGTTTAACTCTGCTTTATATTAAAAAAACTTCAAATTTTACTGTAAAATTATGAAATACAGGTGTTTGAAATGACAAAACCCAGAATTTTCTTAAGAAACTTTTTTCATAAAAAATTACATTAAAAAATAACTTAATTGAAAAACTACCCTTAGCTTTTAGCAGAAAGCATTCATTATAATACAAAGAACAAACTCAAAAAATTTCATAAGAATATTTCATTTACTTTAAGAAATATCACTCTTACCGTTAACCATTTTGTTCAAAAATAACATTCTTCAGAAAATTCAAAATAAAGTTTATATTTGCAATAAAACTTTTTAAAGATTTACGAAGGTATTAAAACTCTGAAGATTTGTATGTTGTGCCTTTATGAACCTCATACTTCAAACTTTTGCATTTTTGAAGGGCCTTTCTTTTTTTTACGAGACTTTTTCGTATCTGGTTTATAATGCCTCGTAGAATCAACAATTCTCGTATGTTGAGGTACCAAGAATATCCTTTCATTCCAGAACATAATTTCCTTCCTAACTTTTGAAGTAGAGGTAATAGACCAGCAAATCCAGAATTAAAATTATTATTGCGATATAATTTCTTAAGCGGAGTGTTTGTAGATCAACAAAATTGTGTCTTTCGGGATTATACTCCACACGATAATGTTAAGACTCTCATTGCAGTTCTGAGCTTTCCCGTGAAGACATTTTCTTAGGAGATTTTGATCGCAAAGTTAATTATAAGTCTTTTTAATAGAATTAATAACTGAATTTGAAAGATCCGTTGGTTTTTCTTTCAACGTTTCTTTAACAAATTCTGCTCTCTGGAAATCTCTTCTTTATTTACCTCATTGATCTTGTTTTTGGCATGACAACTTTAATTTAATTAAAAATAATTGTAACTCTATATAAAAGTACTAATAAAAAAGTTAAAAAGAGATCTAATTTTGAACGCAAATGATAAAAAGATAGCAACTCGTTTAAATCAAAACAAACATTACAATCAGTTAACTGTTGCCTCTATTTGAAAAGGCCAAATATATCTATTAAAATATTTATAAAGTGAAATAAAGTTTGTGACGAACGACAGGAAAAGTAAAAAAGCAAAACTCGCTAAGGGAATGAAAAGGTCGTATAGATCAGGGGCAAGTGGACCACAGAGAAAGTGGCACAAAAAGGGACACAGTAATATTAACAAAAGACCATTGTCATCCAGTACTATTTCTATAAGTAGGAAAAAGAACAAGACGGAGACAACTGAAATTCAAGATAGACAGTACTACAGCCTAAGGCCACGCATGAGAAAGGATCAGGAGTCCAGACCGGCCAAGGAAACAAGACCTATAAGGAAAACCAGACAAGGAGACTACAAGCCCTACAGCAGGCATCATAAAGAATTCCAATGCAGCCAAGGAATAAGAAAAGGAAAGAACTGGGGTAGCACCTCGTCATTGGAAGTCCTATACGGGGACAAATAAAAATCAGGTTGTATTGTTTCATTTTTCTTATGATCTTTCCAACAAGTGGTCGGAAGAATTATTGCAAAGAAAGAAGTCTCGGGCGGTGTTTAAAAGTTATAAGCCAAGCAAAAGTTGACACTACAATGAGTGTATATTTATTTTTGAACTTTTGACTTGTTAAAACTTTTTTTTCTCTTTTGGAGAAAACAATTGTAATTGCACATTTGTTTGCTTCGATGTATGACTTCGTGAGATGCGACAATTCCTTTGGTTATTTGTTTTAATGGTTTACTGAAAAATGTTTGTAATTATATAATATGTATATATATATATGTTGTTGTATTGTTCCGTATTAAGATGCATCTGGTTCAGGGAAACGCGGCGTAGTCAAAGCACTAACAATAATATTAACAGCGCTGCGCGGCTCATTGGGAGTTTTGTGGAACCAGATGTGGGGATGGAAATGAAAGTTTATTGTGATTTACAAATAATATATAATGCATAAAAATTGTGAAACTTATTGGTATTATGTAAACATAGATTGGACAAAGTAACTCAGAGAGTTTTTATTTCAGGGCGACAGACCCTGAAAACAGTGTCAATAGATGATATGTAACCTCGACACGGGGAAACAGTGGAGCAGAAATTCCAGCTCCATATGAAATGATGATACGGATGCAGAGTTTGGGTCTGCGCACCCAGGAAAAATTCAAGTAGAAAATTTAAGTGTATAAACATAAGTTACTTTAAGAGTATATATGTAAAAAGTGAGAATGGACCATAATTAAACAGCAATTATTAATGTTGGCCTAGTTAATGGAATAAAATTTATTGTTACGAGTTTAAATTTAAAATTAAGTTGAATATTAAATTTAATTCTATGATGAGTAATGAAAATTATTGGAAAGATAAATATTGGAAATTATAGAAGTTAAAATGAGGATTCAAGGTTAAAATTTAAATAAAACTTAGAAAGCGAAGAGATTCAGAAATAAAAATTTAGGCACGTAATTTATTAAGGGCATTGAGAACCCTTAAATAAATCACGTTTTTCTTCTTGGAGGGGGTTGTGACGTCTCTCGCGTTCTTCTTCTAACATAACTCCTAAGTTCTTTGACGGCCACGATTAATGGCAAAACTTTTCCAACCCAATACCAAGAAGAGAAACAGGACGAAAATGCAAATAGGATATACTTTAAAAGGATAGAAGGTTTGGTGAGATTAGACGGCAAGCCTAGAGATATCTTAGTGTGGAACTGTTCAGAACAAGCGTTAGACGACCTACAACCAAGGAAGAAGGATACGCTCATCGTCATTAATAATATTAAGTATAAGAAAGATTAATAAGGTCTGAGTGTTCTTATCTACAAATAGCCGAACAGGAGAATCTTCAATTAAAGAAGGAGGATTACTCAATAAAAGGTAATATTTTGTATAGGAAGTTAGATTAGGCAGTTAATTAAATATAAATTAAGATAAGTGATCTAGTTGTGTGATTTGACTTGAATATTCAGTTTAATTGGTGGCTTATTCTCACTTAAAGAAAGTTGTTATTTAGAATTAAGTAATTTAAGTTATTCTTAATAAAAGTTGTGTTAAGAATCACAAAATGTCTCATCTTTTAGATAATCCCACACCTCTAGCTTACGCGGATCCCACAAGACATAGCTATCGCAGGATGGCTATGTCTCAAGTTTACTAAATATAAAAAGAATTCGTTAAAATATTTTAAAAGAATAAAAATCTCATTTTGCCGGTTAAAATCAACCGAAAACTCACGCTTCCGGTTTCGATTTTGTCTTACTACCTCAAACAAAAACAGCTATAACTATTTTTCTAATTGACTCAGAAATAAAAGTATGATATTTTTAGAACGCTTGTTAAACAGGCTACAAAAATAGACTATAAAAAATATTTCGATTTTTTTGATGAAAATGATGATTTTAAACCAGTCGGATACCTTAAAAATGAGAATAGAACAAAGATCTTCAGAATTGGAAATATTAAGGCAAGAATTAATGTAATGTGTTAGAGCAGATACTTTCAGAAATTCAGATATATTTACAATTTTCCAAGTATAATCCGCATTGTTTTTTTAACATGAATTTTTTAAATATTTTTACCCGGATTCTAAATATATTCAGGCCATTTCCGGGATTATATAGGGCATAATGAGAATCTGATAAGAAGTACTATTAATATTTTCAGCCATATTGTCCTTATCGCTATCTTTTTCTACACATTCTTTTTCACTATTCTACATTTAGAATTGTTCAAAATAATGAAATTAACTTAAAAATTTTCAGATTATGATACATCAAAAATATAAAATACGAATGTTAATACAAGACAAAACATTGGAAACTGTTAATTACAAAAATTTTAATATTAAACAGTGAAATAAAATTTATATTTCTCATTTAAGTAAATCAAATTTTATCACAATATAAATTTAATTTGTAACACTATTAAAAATATGCCAAATAAATTCTCAGCATAAAAATATCAAAGATCAAAATCAAATTACAAAAATATCAGTTTAAAATATGCAAAAAAAGTCATTGTGAAAATAGGCTTTTTTCATAAAATGTGTGATATGGTTGCTCTTTGGTGACCATATCTTTGATTGCCAGCGTGAATTAGAGGTGTGGGATTTTCAAAATGTGATCAGACATTTTAAAATTCTTAATATGACTTTATTAAGAATATAACTTAAATTTCTAATGATTTAGATAAATTTTAATAAGTGAGAATCTAATAAACCAAACACACAGCGATAGTTAAAACGAATCACGTAATTTAGACTACTTCATCTAAATAATTATATTATCCGCATACTCTCAATTCTGATAATATTACAAGTCCTAATATCAAATAATCAGTCCTACCTTAATCCACAATAAGATTCTATCATGGTACTGAGACTTCTGGGCGCGCGTGCAATGGTATGCACCTTGTATCAATTTCTGTATATCTCGGTTACTTTATGATTGGCCGTCAATTCACAATCGTATCTCTTCCAAACCAACTTTCCCAAATTTGAAATATTGCTTACTGAAACTTCTGTTCTTTTAAAAGCTATCTTATTTGCATTTCATAATCGTATTTTACTTCTTGGATTTTGGTTGGAGAAGATTTGCCATTAATCTTGGCCGTCAAAGAACCCAGAGGTTATGTTACAGAAAAGACGCGTGAGCGCGTCACAAATGTAGCATAAAATTTTTGATTAAATTTAGCCCGAAATTTCAAAAATTAAAGATAACATTTTAAAATAATTTACTCAAAAACCAATAATGGAAAATATAAGTTCAATTTAAAATTTCAGAGTATTTCAAACATCATAAATAAATTATATTATTTTAATATGCCACACACACACACTGGATGAATTCGAACGCTGTCGCTCTGTAGGGAAGCTGTGTAGTTATACCGACAACAAGTTGCCACCTACATTATGAAGTGATAACAGCAATGGCTGTATAAGCGTTAGTGTTCCCCTAAAAAAAAATAATTATAAATGTACACTGAAGTAGGGATACCTACCTAGTGACGAGTTGGGCCTCCTCTGGTCTTTATAATGGCTGCCATATGGTCTTGATAATGACGAGGCATAGTTTCAACAAGTTTCTGGAAACGTTCCACGTTTATGACTTGCTAATTATTGGCTAAACCTGCCCAGTAAGGTTTGTTGGTGCTGTGTGTTGGCCTTTCACTGCTTGTTTCAAAACATCCCAAAGATGTTCAATAGGATTTAAGTCTGGGCTTCTAGGCGACACATTTCTGACAGAACAGTCAGAGGAATATTCATCTTACCAGCCAGTAGCCAACCGGGACTTTTGAGAGGTACAGTTGTCTT
>BMAV01025235.1:452317-464081 GCA_019973955.1 Trichonephila inaurata madagascariensis | reverse complement strand
CTATGAGATGTTTTCCTGGAGTCCCCAGCTGTGAGAAGAGCCGGATACAAGTGTCTCCTGTTCCTGCCTGATGAATCAACGAGAATTTAAGAGGACCTGTTTGCCCGTTTGTTTTGAGGGACGTTTTTCAAGAGTCCCCAGTGTTAAGAAGTCACGAGTTCCTGTCTGTTTGTGATGAGTGCGGTTTTTTTTAAGAAGTGATTTGTGTGTAAAGAGAGTTCCTGAGTGTTCCTATGTCTACGTCTACAAATTTTAAGGTGAGTCTTTTCTTTGAGATTATTTTCGGGACAGCAACTGAGTATTGTTTTTTGTATGTGAAATGTTGAGATAAGGAATATAAAAGACTAGGTAAATTTAGTAAACAATAAGAGACTAGAAAGATTTTTGAGTTTTGTATGAAGTGTATAAATGTGTGCGATATTGGTATTTTTGTTTGAGTTGTGAAAGTTAGTATATAGTAGTTATACTTGTTGTGTTGGCACAGTAATTGTGTAGGGTATTGTTGTGGTTTTAGATTTGTGAAATTAAGTATACAGTAGTTATACTTGTTGTGTTGGTACAATATTGTGTAGGATATTGTTGTGGATTTAGATTTGTGAAAGTTAGTATACAGTGGTTATATTTGTAGCACTGAGGTACAGTGTGGAGAAGGTTATAGTGTTGGTTTTAGATTTGCGCACATTTGTAAAATATAGTTAAATCTAGGTCTAGTGTATTGTTAGTTTACCTTGAGTCTGTGTATAATTTTTGTAACGATTAAGTTTAGATTTGGTTTTGTGTGTATTAGTGCATCATGGCGTTTCTGTTAAGAGAAAGAAAAGACGTAATGTTAGAAGTTGCGAAAGAATTAGGTGTAGAAGTTAATATTACTTTAACTAGGATGGAAATTTATAAGAGAATTTGTCAAAGTAAATACTATACTGATGAAGCAGCTAAATATTTGTTAGAGGGTATTTTGGAGGAACGCGAAGAAAGCGAAAAACGGGAAATTAAGGAACGTGAAATTAAATAACGTGAACAACGTGAAAGACGGGAAATTGAGGAATTTGAGAAGCGTAGACTAGCTAGGGAATTTGAGTTAGAAAGACTAAGAGCTCAACACAGAAATAAGTTAAAAGAAAATGAATTGAAGTCAGGGAATAGGATTAACAATCTCGCAAATGTTTATTGTGTGTCAGGAAACGTACCGCAGAAGTTAGTGAACCGGTTAATAAGTGTAGGCCTTTAATTAATTCGGTAGTTAATAAAAGCGTGGAGAACGCCATGTCTGGTGATTTTGAAAAGGAGAATTGTTCCCCCCAGTGAGAAGGACGAACGTTTTCCCCCCTTCTGAAGTAAGAGGGATAGGAACAGAAAAGAATAGTAAGTTTATGGTTGAAAAAGGGAAAGAAATCAATGTGGATAGAATTGGTCATTGTGTAAGGGAACTGGAGCCTTTTACAGGTGCAAGTGTTAAAGCAATCGCTTTGTGTGCGAAGCGGGTAATAAATTCTAATGAAATAGGAGCTGATTCTTTAGAGTTGATGGCTGATAGGGGGATAGTGAACCCTGAAATTTTGAGTTGTGATAGGGAATGCGAGAAAAAAGGAGATACCAGTATGATGTTAACAGGTGGTGAGCAGCAGTTAACAGTGAATCATGAAGATATTCGGAATCATATAATGGCTAAGATAGCAGGGCAGTTAAATGAAGGAAAAGAAAACACGTGTAAAGCTGATGTGTGGGTAGGTTTGAGAGGTGAGTTAACAATGCGTTTGCCTCTCTCAAAACCAAAAGAGATTGATAGGAACAGTTTAGAGACGGATAATAAGTCTAGTTTTAGCTCAGAATTAAATTTCGGAATTTAACCCGGAAAAAGAGATCGCAGTACCATTTATCGTTTCAATTTAATAAAACTGTACCGTAAGAAGCCGAATTTGGCAAATTTGGTTAGGAAAAATAGCTCGAAGGGAATAGGGAAAGATTCCGAAATTCTCTATTCGGTAAAGCTATTTATGGATTTTAACTTTCAGGGTATTTTAAGGGAAAGTCAACTGTATTTTAAATTACCGCCTGATCGAAGTAACTATTTAAGGATGATTAACACTAAAAAGAAAGAAGGGTTTCCTTCATATCTTGGGATGATTTCTTTAAGGCAGAAGGATATAAGTTTAAATACGGGAAAGCCGTTTAAAATCAAAACTTGTTGTACATCCCAGATGTTAATTAATTCGCGACGAGGGGATACAGAGTATCTTTTAGATTTAGATGTAAACGGGATGGGGCAGTCGAACCGTACTCTGCCCGTTGTTTGGTTAGGAAGAGTGAGCCGATACCCGTATCCACGTATTAAATGTAATAAATTTAGGAATTTGAACCAGGTGACGCGAGCCGAAATTTATCTTTTATTAAAAATGGAAGGTTTTGTAGAAAAGAATAGCGCGGTATCGTGGGTCACTGTACTGGATTTGTGGAAGTGGTATTTTCGTCGTTCTCTCATGATGAGTTATCCGAAGTATGCCGCATGCGTTATGCCAATTGGCATGTACATTATTAAGAATGTGAGGTTTAAGTTTGTATGCGCTTCTTCTTATGGATGTAATTTAACGACACAGGTTATGAGATGGCTAGAGCAGATTGATGTATCACGAATGGTCGATATAGACATTCTGATGCAGATTTGGAAAAATCGTGTAAAGCAGATTGACCTTGTATTAAAATGGTTGAGTAGGATTGGGTCGGAAGTCAGATAGACCAAAGGAAAATTAGAGCCGTCGGAAAATTTGTTCCATGCACATAATATAGACTTAGTAAATTCATTGCATGAGCTAATGAAGTATGTTAATTATATTCCCAATTAAAGTGTCTAATTTTCCTCAATAACTAACGTAATGGAAGACAATACCATGAATTGTGAATAACTTGTCATAATGGTTGTGAGAATACCTACCGAAAGCCAAAATTTAACTTAATTTAGAAGGTCTTGATTTAAAATTCTTAATTTAAAAAAAAAAAAAAATGTTTTAATGTTATTTGCAAAGCTTGGAATTTATAGGTGTTTATTTTGTTTATTTAATATCGTTGGAATAAGTAGATGGGAATAAGCAATTCTTTGGATTTGTGCTAGGTGTGAATTAATATCTGTAGGAGTATGAGTGTTTGTGTGTGTGTAAGGTGGAAGGATATTATGTGTTATTGAAAATCTTTTGTGTCTCTTAGTAAGGTGAATACTCACAGATGTTTAACACAATTGATTGAGCGATTTAATGTATTGGAATTAGTGAAATATTATGATTTGATTTAACTTCTTTGAAACCCTGAAAATGTAAGGTGTGATGTAACTTACAGAAAAGGAAAAGAATCCAAGATTTGGGATTTAAGTTTTAGTTGTAAAGTGAATGTTTTATAGAATTTTGGATTTATTTATTTATTTTACTTTTGATTGTATTTATTACTTGGATTGCTGTCCTGGTCAGTCTCATTGATAAGACAACCTTTCGGTGTGAAATGTTAAGAACTGATCTAACCTGAGGCCAGAGCAGTCCAGTGAAATGGACCTTTTTCAGGGGGAAGGAGCTGTGACGTCTTCGATTGGGGTGAACCCCACTCTGTCAATTCTTCTGAAGTCACTATATCTATTCATCCCCAAACAGCTGTTGGGTGACAAGTGCAGGTGGCCATGGGGTCATTGTTTGTTGTCTGGCCTCGGTCAAGCGCGGACATCTGGTCTGGAATTTACAATGGCTAGGGAATGCCGGTGACAATGGGCATTCCTGTATGAAGGTCTTGAATAGGCGAGGCCTGTGTGCACGTCGGTGCATAGAGAGTGGGGCTGTGAGGCCCAGGTGTGAGATGAATAGATGAGAATTATGGCGCCCTTGGATTCCAGATGGACGGGGAATGTGTTTGTGTTTGCCACGCAAATGGGAGACGAAAGTGGCCCGGGGACGAGGGCAGACCTTTTCTTTGACCTGCCAATGAGGAAGACGAGGGCAGACCTTTTTCTTTTTTGACCTGCCAATGAGAAAAACGAGGGGCGTGTGGTGGACCCGCCCCTGGTGTTTAAAAGGGGTGAATTTTGAGAAGAAGAGAAAAACGGACGGAGAGAAAAAAACTTGAAAAGGGACGAGAAGGAGACTGGAGAAAGACTAGAACGAACGGAGAGAGAAGAAGCTTGGAGATAGAGCCCTGGAGTGAGACGGACGGAGCCCGGAATGGAAACAGAGAACCATGGAGAAAACTAGAGAGGAGCCCGGAAAAGCAAGGGATTGTCGAGTGCCTTGCGGAATAAGGATTGACCTCGAGTGAAAAAGACTGTCCGCCCGGCTTTGGCCTATTTAATGAAGCTATTAAATACTATTTAAATATTAAAATATGGCTGTGACAAATTTTCTTGTGTACTAATGACCGACGACGTTACAATACCATTGTACGCCTGCTTATAGAAATATCTGAAGTAGATTGGACGTTGCGTAGAAACCAAGGTAGGAAGATTATATTCTGGACGCGAATATATTATTGAGATTGAGAGTAGGTGGATATAATATAATTATATTGATAAGTGATCTAATTGCACGATCTGTGTTAATTAAGACTACGTGTTTTGGTTTATTCTCACTTAAAATAAGTTTGTTCGTTATATAAGTAATTTAAGCTAAATTCTTAATAAAAGTCATATTAAGAATTCTAAAATGTCTCATCATTTCGAGAATCCCACACCTCTAACTTACGCTGAAACCCCACGATATGGTCAACGAAGATCGACCATGCCGCAATACAACTCTTCTAATGGATCACATAAATTGAATAAAAAAATTCGAGTAATAGAATTGTGAATCTCTCTCTCATTTAGCACATAGATCACAATAATAATTTTTTTTTCTGCATTAGGAATTAAAGTCCTTACCGAAATTAACCCTTTAACGAGAACAAAGCTAAAATACACTTTTCTGTGATAAAGTACTTGATAAATGTAATGTTCTCATCTTCTATAAACATTATTTAGTCACAAAAAAAATATATATATATCTGATCGAGGGTTTTTTTCCTGGGTGGTGGCTAGACGTTATAGCCACTGCGCACTTAGGACATACAACTTACTTTTCAGGGCAGAAATAATGAATCATATTACAATAAACTTTTTATGAAAAATTAGCATTTATGCAATAACTATTTCAATAACAATTAAATACCAAGTATAAGTGTAATAAAATAATACTAGAATAATTGTACTTAGTAGAATACTTACTAAAATATACATTGAAAATGGTATATACCCACATTTTAGATTTTATTTTAGTATAAAAAGTTAGAAATAAAGTAATATTTTTGAGGATTTTTAAATTAGTTATTTCACAAATTTGATGAGCTATTTACTGTGAAACTTTTCAAAGCAAGTAGGACCATTTGCTTGAAAGCACAGTGGTACGTTGCAGGACTGAGACAGCTATTGAGAGCGATGAACATCTTTTCTATTATTGCAAAGACAGCATCTCCTGTACAGATCACCTTCTGTTTATACTCTCTCAAGTTGAGGAAGAGCGAAAATTTCAAGGTCATTTTTCTGTTTTATGTGGGCAGTGGATAGAGCTTCTATCTACATATAAAAGCTTTCCAAAAACTTACATAAAACTTTTTTTTAATTGTACATTTGCTTAATTTATTCAGATGACACAAAATTATACTTAAAACATGTCAAAATTTTTTTCAAATATCTGAAATTTTATTTATAGTAATCGAAACACAATTTGTAGATTTACACCAAGAAAAACTGTTTTTAACTAACTATCAGAGAACATGAAATGCTAAAAAAGTTATCGTGCTGCCATCTGTATTGATTTTTATGCATTTTAGCTTCAATTAACGCATTAAATATCCACCACCGCTGGGAGAAAAATTTTTTAATATGTGGCTAGACCTATTAGCCACTGCCCACTAAAGGGTTAAAGACGATATAAAAGAAATAGCGTACTGTAATATCCAAATTGAACTTTACTCTTGATATATATATATTTCCCATAAAGAACAAACTTCAATCACTAGATATGTAAATTCTGAAGGGAAAAAATTAACTGTGTAAGCTAATCATTTATAGGGTTTATTGAAATAACATGTGACTGGAGCAGGAGAGAGAGTTTTTTTAAATGTTGCAACATAAGGGGCAAAATACCTCATAATTTTGAACCCGCCCCCTACCACACGGCCGGAGGATATTGAACCTCGACAGATTCTCCATCGATACGGCGGATCTTCTTCTTAATCGCATTAGGATTCGAATCCACGACACTCCGGCCACGAGTTCGTTACCAGAACCACTACGCTATCGCGGCCACCAGCAAAAGCAAGAACTCTATTGAAAAGGTCAAGTAAGCTTAAATTGAAAGAAGGCATATGACAAAATAGTTGGAACATGAAAGGGAAATGTAAAGGTGTGTAAAATCTAAAATAATTGCTCTAAATCTCATGCAATTTATGTGCATGGCCTAGCACACTCTTTTAATTTTTTAGTTTTTGATGCCGCTTCCACAGTAGTATTTATTATAATATTATCGGAAGATATTCTAATGTTTTTATTTCTTATTTTTTGCATCTTCAATATAAGATGGGAGACTCTACAAAAACATTTAAGTATTACTATTAAACTATTATGTGTCACTCGTTGTGAAGTTAAAATAGATTCAATTATGCAGTGTATACACAGTTTAAATAAACTTGTAATATCCTAGAAGAATTTATTGATGTAAATTATTATACTGGGGTATCTGAGACAAAAAATCTACTGGATTCAATACAAAAATGCCAGTCATTTTATTTATTAGTAGGGTTTGCAATATTGTCCAAAATTAAAACTATCACTAAAATATTTCCTGCAGAAGCAATTGTCCTGACTCGGCTTTTAATTTACTCAATAAAAGGGAAACTTGAATCGAAAAATTTAAGAACATAATTTAAAGCATTTTTAGACAAAGCAGAAAAGATATTTCCGAGTATTTTCTTGAAAAACGAATTCAAAAAAGATACTATTCCGAAATAAGAGAAGATGAAGTCTGAGTAAATATTAACGTCGTCCTATTCAGCTACACGAGGGGTTTGGGCGACGATCCTCGTCCTTTTGAGCCCCAGCTAAGTGACACCTAAACTCTTCTGCTAACTTCCACACCACACCCATGGATAGATTTTACGTGCATCAGCTCCTCTACGCGGCCCTAAGCTCAAACTTATGACCACGAGTCCGTGACCTTGACCACTAGGCCATGATCAAGCTAGAGAAAACCCGATAGAAGAATTAATTATTTTTTTTAATACTATTAGGTACAAATAGAGGATAGTTCTAATTTCAAATTGCTCACTAATAAAAATACCTTTCGAAAACTTTGTCCAAAGATCAAGAGGGAATCCCCTTGGTTCGAACCCATTGCTTTTCAGTAGGATGGGATTTGAATGAAATATGGCATACTAAATAATCATTCGAATGAGTTTCTAAATATAGGAGCGGAACTTTTCTTTACGTTACTAGAGCAAGTTCTTCAGGGGAATAAAATTATCTGGGTGTGTGCAGAATGTGTCGAAAAAGAAATTTCAAAAAACTCATTTTTTTCTCAAGAAATGGCTATATTAGCTAAAACAAATCTCGCATGAAATAAACATCCACTAGCAATGTACATTCTTGTTTATAATTTTAAAAAAAAATTCAGTTTCCTTTGTAGAGACTCTGACTACTGGTGCTCAGCAAAATTTGTCAAGACTCTTTGACAACATTTGATTCTGGTAAAATAATTTGACACACTTTTAATAACAAGCTTTAGGTTGACATAAAGGAATGCCTTAGGGGTTGACATAAGAGAATAAATTCTCTATGAAATCTAACAACATTGATGATTAACAAATGAAAAATATTTATCGTTTTTAATTAGAAGGTTTTTAATTCGATACCTAAATTGAATGTTCTTACTTAGCTCATTTTCTAAATTTCCTCACCATTCCAAACAAAAGACAATGTAAGTATTTTTAAGTTTACAACACTATATTGGTTTCATAGACACTGGAAAAAATAATTAAAAAATTTTTGCTCGCCCCCCTCCATCCGGAACGTAGACGGTACCCTTACGATCTTGCGGGTTGGGCGATACTTGGGAAATTTTACATTTTTTTAGCTCCAAGTTGATTGAAGAAACAAACTTAATTCAACTAAAATTATTACAAATACGTTATTATTGATGTATAATTAATTCTTTTACTGACTCATTATTTATTTGCTGGGAAAATCTTTAAGGCATGTTCTTGTTTTAAACAAGTATAAATAAATATTGCATTTTTCACATCGTGTTTTCAAACAACTTTCACAGTTTTCAAATCTGAATTTGCGAGGCCTTGAAATATCATCCACACATCAGTTATGGCAATACATATCGTGCATTTTAGCAGGCGGATTCAATCTTTAGGCGAGAGGAATTACAACACTGTCATCTTCATAAAATATTTTTGTCAGTTGCTAACGCTCTCTCTCTCTCTTCAGCTATCTGTAAATTTTAAGAGGTCTACTTCGATTTTTTGGAGGAATTTTATTTGATATTAAAACTTGTTTGCACTGAAACCAATAATTTACTACAGGTAAAACTATTAAATGAATGTATTCAAGAGACTTTGGCGGTAAAGGATGTCCCAAAATTGTCTTTCCATTACAAATATGTCCATGTTTTTCTTCATCGTTCTCATCTAAGCTTGTTTCTCCTTCCAGTATACGTGGTTTGTGTATGTTGCCCGCAGCATAGTCATCATTCTAGAGAATCTGATTTCTTTATCGATTGCAAAGTTTCTTCTTGTGAGAGAACTCTTTTCCGTTTAAACACTTGAAAAAGTTTTAGGTTAAAAGTTAGCACAGTATTCCATGAAAAGTAATAAAATGTATCAGAAAATTTTATTAAACCACACATTTCCAACTCCCACCGGAAAACCCAGGGTTTTTTTTTTCGGGGAGGGGAAGGAAGAAATATGGATGCAGATATTTGTGTACAGGATGCCCCCAAGAAAATATGGAAGGATATATCATTACATAACAATATATTCCACTTTTATTTAAGATTCCATCCAAATTATTGTCACATGGAAAGCACTTACCTTTACAGCTGCAGTGACTCAAGTAACGTCCAAGTCGCACGAACGTACGGGTAAGGAAACAAGCAGCATTACTAGAGTATAGTTAATATTTTTACTATTTTATAATTATTTAAACATTAAGATAAAAACATGTATCTGAGGAATTAGAAATATATTAATAATTGTCTTTTTACGACAGATAAAAAGAGAACGTGTTTTCGTTGTATTTCTGAACAAATCTAGATTTGCCAGCTGAAAGTAAAACAGGGACTACAACTGCTGTCTATTGATAAAAAGTGATACTTGACACTTTCTGTAGACCCACTCAATCATTCGATTCGGGCTTTGCTTAGAGACACTATATAGACTACTATAGAGACAAAAATCATTAGCAAACACTAAAGATAAATGAAACATACAAAAACAGATATTAGACTTAAAAACTCATACTAGAATTTAAAAAATGTGGATATTGTAGTATGATAAAAATTGCTGACTCTTATAGGACAGCTCTTATATATAAAATAATTTATATAAAAGTGGAGTTTAACAAGTTTTCTGGCTAGCCAACCTTCCCCCTTTTTATTTATAATACTGCGCGAAATTTTATTGAAAATAATGAATAGACTTTTTAAATCCATTACAAGAAAAGGTAACTTACCTGAAATTGCATAGACCGCACTGAATCTGAGTGCAATATAGTGCCAGATTCTGAACTCAAATACAAATTTAAAGCATAGTATTGGCTTAATTGTAGCACTTAACAAAAAGTATAAAATTAATAGTACTAAAATAATTATATACACTGGCCTCCAAAAGTTAAGGAACAACTGGATTTTTACACCTTATTTGCAAATGAATGAATGTAGAAACACTAAATTTGGATGACATATGCACAAAACAGTTATGTATTGACTGCAAGATAGAAGTTTACATTAAAAAAAAAGAAAAAAAAAATGATTTGCAACAAAAAAAGGCAATCTCGCTGGAAAAGTCCATTCTTGGAAAAAATAATAATCACAGATTTAAGTGGTAAAATGTCATAGAAACATAACAAAAATGGGTTTTAATAAGGGATATGCCCACCTCTTGCTTGAATGCATTAGCGGCATCAAATTTCCATGCTGTCAATTAAATTGTCGGTTACCGAAATGGGAAGCGAAGACCAGACACGGAGTAAGCTTTGTTCCAGCTCTCATTAAAAAAAACCTTGGAGGAGGACTTAAAGCAGCAACCTGTCTACCAAGATAGTCCCAAAGATGCTCTATCGGATTTAATTCTGGAGATCGAGCTGGCTATTCAATTCGCTCCAAACCAAGACCTTCAAGATATTCCTCGACAATTACAGCTCGATAAGGTCGTGCATTATCCTCCATCAGAATGAAGTCCTTGCCAATTGCACCGGCGGACACATGGATCAAGGATCTCATCCCGATATCTCCCACCAGTCAGAGTTCCTCCTTGGAGGTCCGTGTGATCGCCGAGAAAGATTCCTGCCCAAACTCAGTAACTGTGTCTTTCAACAGTTTTGGATTGTTGCTTCGTTCCCTTCAGATGAGCAGATGTCCTGAATCTGGACTCGTTTGTAAAGAGTACAGAAGCCCATCGCTGTCTGGTCCAGGAAACGTGTTCTCTTGCCCAAGATAAGTGGGCCCTTCTTTGTCGTTTGTTGAGGGTCGCGTTGCATAGAGACCTGAATTGTGAAGACGCCTTCGCACCGTACTAGCGTATATTCTTCTCCCTGATGCTACAGAGTGGTCTGCAACAAGTTGCGACAGAGAAATTCTTCTTTTCCTTCGTCCCGAAAGAGCGATAAAACGGTCTCCTGCAAGTGTTGTAGCTCGTGGTCGGCATGGAACATGTCTTCTGGACACAGAGGCTTCGGTTTGATATTGATTCCAGAGACGGTGGACCACACTACGAGACACATTAAGACGCCTAGCAGCATCAACCTGTGACAACCCCATTTCCATCCATCCGACCACCCTCCACCTCAACGAATCGGGTAACGGCTTCTCTCAGACAGTGCGAGACCCCACTGCCTATTGTCAACAAATCTTCTATATAACGAAAGTTATAAATCAGCAAAAGTTACACACGCGTAATTACGAAAGCCTGATATATGAATATTTTTTCTCTCACTCATACACATCTGTTCTTTCCTATTAAAAAAAGTGGTAGCTATTGTTTTTGCATAAATTTATATAAAGTTCATTTTTATCATTTATATAAACTATAAATTTTATTGTTACTGTCATTTTTTTTTTTTTTTTTTTTTACGGTGAGCTTCGAAAAACATGTTGTTCCCTAACTTTTGGAGGTCAGTGCAGCATATATATAAAGCAAAATACTAGGAATATATTTGTATTTGTCTATAAAATAATGTCTTTGTTGAAATAAAAATGAAGGAATATGTAATTTTTACTGTAATTTGAATATGTTAGTAACTATATAAGTACATCTAGCAAGAAAAAAATCATAAATTCTGTAATAATAGACTATTAATCCTATAAAGAATTTAATCCTTACTACTTGGAATTTTTCTTTATACAAATAACTATTATTAAAATTAATTGGGTATTTTTGAATTAAACAGTATTTAATGAAATGTTTATATATATATACACTGGTGTGCAAAACTTAAGCAACAATGTAAAAATTTAGCAGATAGCCATGAAATTGCAGAAAA
>BMAV01025235.1:426173-450682 GCA_019973955.1 Trichonephila inaurata madagascariensis | reverse complement strand
ATATATATATATATATATTACTGTAAAATGATCACTTGATTTTTTTTTCTATTTACTCGTGGCGGACGCTGTCGAGCCCTGATGCAATGAAAATCCACCATGTAGAGGGGTTGATGCATCCTAAATCTGTCGTGCCTCAAAGTCCTCACGATGGTGTGGTGAGGAAGTTAGGAGATGGAGGCTCAGTTGATTGCGGTACAAAATTGCGAGGCCTTGGTGTTGCTATGAGTGCGACGTTAATAAACACTGGCCGCTTGTTTTGTTCAAACGCTACGAAATGATTTTTGCGAACAAAAAGAAGTTTTATAAAGAATAGAATATTTTACACACATATATCAGAGTTCCAATGGGATTTGATGGAAAAATCTCGATCATTTCAAGAGCATTTTGACTAGAATTCGGCTAGAAGATATTTCGGCTAGAAGACCCCCTCTTCATCCCAAATTCCAGTTGGAGAAGAAAATGAATTTTTTTTTTCTATTCAATAGTCGATGAAAGAGTCTTGGTTATTGTTATCAAAAGCAGACTCTCTCTACATAAATATGTATACACATAATTTTCGAATTGACTGATCATACGGAACATGAGACGTTCTTTGATAAAGAAAACCACGTGTGTAACGTTTTGAGAGTCGTACCTGACCGATTTCGGCTGCCATTGTTCATTCTTCTTTTCTACTGGGAATCGTGAGCGGTGAACCAATTGCAGCAATATTGTTATTTATTTATTTCTGGAAAACCGAGATTAAGGTTAGTGCTCTACGTTTGACCATGAAAAAAGAAATGCGTAGAAACACGCGGCTTTGTTGTTTTCGCACACAAATAAAATTTTACGGTTCTAGAAAAACGTAATTGGAGCTCTAATGGAAAAGAAATGGTATTTGAATGCTGCTCAAAAAGGGCTTGAGTTAAAAATGTATACAGGTATTAAGTAGTGTTATAAACTTAGGATTTATCGTTACCATAGCATATAGAGAATAAAAATGAATTCATGTCCACGGGATATAATTATCAGTTTTTCAAGTTAACAAATCTACAAGTTAAGTTATATAGCTAACGAGAAAGACAGTTTATATGAATAAAAGTAAATAAATAAAACATTAAAAATTTTCTCTGGGGTAGTTTTTCACATAATAATGAATTAAAACGCGTCTACCTCATAAACTTACCAATTTATTAAATTGTTTCAGCCTATACAAACTGATGCCCAGATGCTAATGTGTTAAATCCACCCACAAATATTATACCACAATTTCAAAGCTTTTGCTTTTGGAAATGTCATATGTAATTTCGCATTCATGGATTTTATATCGATTCAAAAATAGCTTTTCAACAAGCTTTCATTTTCGTTTCCTTTCTATTGATCTAAAATATATTTGTAAATTTCTGTTCCAGGCTCTGAATATTAAAACATGAGAGTCCATTGCTCAATTGTAGTCATAAATTTGTCATTTTACGCAGTATCCTGATGAGCTGTTATTCTATTTTTTCAACAAACATTGCGCTTCAATAAATACACTTTTCTACATAAATTTTTCTTTTGACAAATTCTTTCAAGTGTTTCAAACAGCTATGAAAACGTCTATGCTTTTCCCGAGGATAAAATTTTTTGAGTTTTTGCACTATACTGCAGTGAATGGTGGAATGAGTTACTCCCAATTTGACTCCCAAAAAGACCATATATACACTCATTGCCACATAAATTTGCGCATCAAGAAAAAGTCGTCAAAATGGAACTTTGATATAAGTAAGTGATATTAGAAAATCAAAGGAAAAGAATCATTTATTGCAGAAAAAAAGTACAAATGAACGGAAGTTTTAATACTCGGTTAGACCCCCTCTAGTGCAAACGCAGGATGCGATACGAGCGGTCATTGAGGCATACGAATTCCGTATGATGTCCTGAGACATCTCGTTTCGCAGTTGCTGTAAATGCGCCTCTAGTTGAACCAAACTCGTAGGCTGTTCAACTTGCTGTCTCAAATTATCCCAGATATGCTTGATTGGTGACAAATCTGAGAAACGAGCAAGCCAGGGAAGAGACGGCGGCAGTCTTGTGACATCCTTGCTGTGTGTGCCCAAGCATTGCCTTGTTGAAAAATGGCTTCTGGGAGCCCTGCCATGAGTGGCAACACATGTGGCTGAAGGCTGCCATTGACGTACCGCTGGGTTGTCACACTGCGATGGATCAATATTAGGGGAGACAGTGTATCGTAAGCAATGGCACCCCATACCATTACATCAGCTGTGGGAGTGGTGTGTCACTGTAAAGTGAAGGCAGTATTGAGGCGTTCACCACGGGGCCTCCGCACACGAACACGATTGTCCTCCTGCTCAAATTGAAACTAGATTCGTCGCTGAAGACGTCATAGTTCAATTTCGTTCCCGTCCAATCTTGTAGTGAGCGACAACACGCCAAATGGAGGCGTTGATGGGTGGGTGTCATTGGCAGCACACGTAATACAAGATGACCTTCAGCCGGGCGCCTTGCGATGGTTTGGGAAGGCACAGGGGGGCCCGTAGTGAAGGTGCTGCCTGTCTCTGTATAGCGGCCAATGAGACAGTTGGCTCAACGCTTTCAAGTCGTATAATGTGACGGTCTTCTCGGTGACTTTATGATGGATGAGCTCTCCTATCCATCAGTGTTCGCGAGTTAGAAGGAAAATTAGACATAGTCAAAACAAATATAATTTATTAACAAGTCTCAACAACCCAGATTAGGAAATGCACCTTTAAGTAAGTATGGGAGCAAAAGCGAGGTAGTCAAGATAATTAATATTTAATTATAAACTGAATCACTTACTCTTTCTCTCTCTTGGAACGTCTTGGCAATACATGTTCCAAATAATCGAAATTCCGTTCTAAGTTAATTTACTTCAAGCCGACACTTTTCCTATTTAAATATAATATCGTCGGTCTAATTATCAGACTGCGTAACTCCATCTGGGATGCTAATTTGATACAGTAGGGCAAGGCTCCAAGTTGTTGTTTATGTTCGTCAAGATAGGCGGTAATATTACAATATGGTTTACTTTGATATTTTTATCGTGGGATAATGTGGTTGCCATGGGGATAATGTATATTAGTGTTAGTTTTTTGTTTTGGTTTTTTTTCCCGTGGGATCTCTGCTCAGCAAAAGTAACACATTGTTACAAATTTTGTGAAAATAATTTATATCTGGAAGTGTAATACCTTAATATTACTTTCTGTTGTATTTATTTTATGTTAAAATCTTGCCACCACCTCTCCCTTCGAAATCTAGTTTTATTATGAAATAAAAAAAAAGTAGTGATTACACACTGATCGAGGAATAAATTAAAAGCGGAGGCATGGCGTAGACAAAAAAAAAGGAATCGCGCCCAAATGCGCGTTGCACTCCTATATTAAATCAGTAACACCGTTGGAGTAACGATAATTAGGTCGACGATATGGTATATGCGCAATATAAATATTTCAATTTAAATAGAATATTTGGTCTAATTGCCAAATCTTCACTTTTAAATATTAAACAAACGAATCACTGTCGACTAGCTTTCTATTACTTTGCGTTAATCACTAACTTCTATATCATTTATAGCTCCTAACCTCTCTCTCTCGATCAAACCTAAAAATGCTTAAATATAAGCCTTGATTTACACAAGTCACGTCTTCTTTGGGAGAAAGTTTTCAATAGAATAATATTTAAAGAATTAGTAGAAGGTTCACGAATAGACCCGTTACAACTTGTCTATAGAGGGCGTCCTGAGCCTGGTCACCGTGTAAATGACGTCTCTTCTGCCCACTGGTCCCAATACCTCCTCACAGTCAAATAAGAACAGCCTATTTGACGAGTTACTCGTAGCTGACCACCCAGCTTTCATCATCCCAGTGATTCTTTCCTCCTCGAACTCTGACAGCTGCTCATATTGTCTTCGATGGCGGTGTAACGAGAAGTCTACCTCAGCGTTTCCTTTGCAAAAGATTAAGTACACTCAAACAAGCTCTGCTTACCTGTATTATACTCCAAGGAGAACGAAGTTCAACGATCTCTAGTGGCACTAAACATTGCGCCATCAAGCTGTATTTCTAATTATTTGCATATCTGTCCGACATGTACCTTCTTGCGAAGTTTCGTTATGATCCCACAATTATTTCTTGGTACTCAAATTTTTATGGCAATGAGTATATATACCATCTAAAATATAATTACATTATTTCGTAATAATAGGAAGATAATAAAAGCAATTAAATCACGTAAGCAAAAGCTTGTTTGATTAGTAATTATTGTGAGAGTTGTAACAACTTTCCATACTTGCTAAATATCTGTACTGCGCTTGTTGTTTGATTGTATGCAAAAGAAAAAAAGTTACCAAATAAAAAAAAAAAGATGATGTCAACAGCGTTTTTTTCATTCACATTTGTGTAAAGCACGATGAAAAATAAACTTTAGCGTAACATTCAGTGTTCAAGGGCACAACATTACAATTAATGTACGCGAGAAATGAATGAGTATTGTATGAAATGATTACACATTTTATTAAAAAAACCTCTGTCAAGAGAACATGTTTGATAATATAGTTGTCTTCTATTGTTATTTTTGTATTATTATTGCACGATTTCAGTGCTCGAAGATCACATGCCTGTGGGAGGGGTGAATTCATTTCCCCCCATTTTACTAATAGGCATCCCTTGATTGGCCCACTTGACTAGTGTTCAATAGGTTGAATATTTATTCTTATGTATTCAAATTCTCTCTTGTTTTTATTATAATATGAAACTTAACACAAGCTTTAAACAAATAATCTTCAAAACCTTTTCATCCAAAAAGTAAAATAAAATGCCTTTTTTACTTTTTCCCTATTCCAACCAATCACATAAAAATTATCAGATCATAACTCTCGACGCAGAGCTACATAATTTTGTGAAGTGAAGAGTTCAGTGAAAGAAGAAATTACACTGGAGTTGAAAAAAAAAAAAAAAAAAAAAAATGAGAGAATATACATATTTAATCAAATTTTCTTAAGAGTATAGAGTGAAAAGTAAAATGATTCCTTACAAATAAAGATAGAATAATTTAGTGCCGATTTTGTGAGCGTACACGAAATTATGGGTCATGCAATTAGAAAAAAATTACCATGTAAGAGCCAATTTCCATGCCATTTCCAGATAGAACTTTAACCTCTAAGTGATAGGCGTAATATGAGTGCGTGTGCTATGATCCTTGTTGAAAAAATTTTGAGAAGAGAAAAAACAATTTCTTAAGTCATTACAAACCAGAAAATGACAGATTAAAATCTCATGCATAACTTGTTTCAACTATTAATGATTTCTATGACACTTCTAATATTCCTACACTAAATCACCAGATTTCCCCTTGAGAATGGAGTTTTATTATGGATCTAGGTTTATTGGAATCCCGATTGGAATGTAAATGAGAGAGAACAGCAATCTTTACAGAGTGAGTTAAAAAAAAATGCTGTTCCCATCTGAAAATTGATGGCTCTGCAGAAAATGCAAAAAAAAAAAAAAAAATGTCTTCAATCTAATATCTTTAGTATTAATTTCCCTGTACTGTGACAATCTTGGGAGTGAGATTGTGGCTGTAATATATGCAATGGATGAATTTAGAAATAGCCATGAGCATAATATTGTTTTCTTTATTGATTCACAAGCAGCTATTATGTCACTTATCACAATTGAAATTATAACCAAAACTCCCGGGTTCATTCTAGCAGAATAAAGCTACACAATCTAGAGTCCGCGTTGCTCTTCAGGAGATTCCGAGTTAAATATCAATACAAATATCAAAACAATAATCCACAATAAAATAAAAGATACCAGAATTTCTTTGTATCCTGATGCAGCTATGACAAGAAAGTGGAAAATCCTGTTTGACAAAAATAATAAAATCCCTAGTTCTTTTCTTAGGCTGTTGGAGTCGCTTGTTTTAGGATAACAACTGTGCATGATTACCTACAAAAGAATTGACACCGAAATAGGAAACATAGATTTAGCCTTTTGTGCTATCATCGTAATATGGATGGAGGCTATCTCAAGAACTGCCCTGAAGTTTGAAAGTTTTTTTAACTGGTAACTGTATTGAAGAAAATGAAAGATTTTATTCTTGTTTTTATACCTTTTCATCGCTGTATTGGGCTGTTCATCGAATGATGGCAGAAATGCCACAGACAGGTGTAAATTTTTTTTTTTTTTTGTTCGCACAGATCGGTTACTTTTGTGTGCATGTGTGTGAGTATGTGTTTTTCTCCAATACTTCGGTGAAATTTAAAAGCAAACTTTTAAAATGTATAAACTTTAACTTTGTATGTATGTAACTTTTAAATGTATGTGTTTAGAATTAGAATGTGAGGGCGATTTGTCCAGAGACTTGAGACTAGGCTTTCTTTCCCAGGATCCCGGATTCCAGGGAAATCATTAGATTTCCATACTTTTTGTATTCCCAGGAATGACACGGAGCTGAAATAATCTAAGGTAGCTAGCTTTGACTTGACTGTGGATTTCGGCATCTATTATAAATTTTAGCTTACCACACCAGTGCAATTTTTCAATTATTCACCCTGATCCTTGGAAGGAGAAATGTCTGTTTGAGCTCAAAACAGTGGGGTCAGAGTGTAATAAGAGATACAGTAACACCCAAATAGGGTTGGGGAGAATTTTTGTTGCTTGTCGTAGGAAAGAGTAAATGCATGGAATACTGATCAGTGCCTGTCTGTCGAACATCGCTTCGTTGACTAAAAGTATTTAGTTTTTAAAGCAACTTGAAGTTTACTAGCACGATTATTTTGATGATGTTCTGATACCTTGGCTTACATTGATAACGTAAGTAACTTAAAACTGTAACTTATTTAATTTTTTTCCCTCGATACTTGTCTTTATTACAAACAATTAAATTGAATCAGCAGGTTGAAGAAGGGAATGAATGTCCCAATTGTTTGTAGGGGGGAGGGGGAGAAAATTTTAAAAGATGTCAAAACTTTTTTATTATTTTTTATTTTTTTAAACCAAACCTTTGTGTGAGATTCTTACATTAATATTTAATTATTTTTATGTAACAAAAATATAGCAATTTCATAAACAAGAAATCAGTTACACAAATAAAAGATCTTAAATACAAGAATTCATATTTTTAACTTACGGGATCGTTTTACTACACAGCAAATAAACTTCTCTCTTAATATTTATCTCTTAGTAGCCTCATTAAAAATAATTGGTTCAGGATTGATTAAAAAATAATTGAAAATCGATCCTTAAACATGAAACTGGGTAAGGCTTTGAAAATAATTCCTCAAACATCAGCTGAAATTGAGAGAGGGTTTTCTGCTGCAGGGGGTTATTCACATAGCAAAGCTAAGAACTAGGTTGAGTGATAAAAGCATAGATTACTTATGTGTGTGTGTTTCCTCCCACAAATCGCACTTTAAAAATTAATAATTAATGAATTTTATTTTTTTGTGTTTTTAGCTGAATGTAAAATTGAGTATAAATTTTGGAATTTATATGTATCCTTATTTAACATAATTTCTATTGATGTCAATTAAAAATAACTTGCTCTTAAATTTTTCGAAACTTTGATGTATTTCAGGGAATCCCGGGAATGGAAAAAAAACGGGAAATCAGAAACCCTACTTGCGTTTCAGATTCTTGATACTTGAATATGAATGTTATCATTCTATGGGACTTGATTCATAGAGAAGATCTGGACAAGATTTTCCAAAAGTTACGATATATTTGCTTATATGGAATAGCAGCAAGAAGTGGAGAACCGTTCCTATTTAAGAAAACGTAGTTGTCGGCATCTTTTCATTTGGCAACGTTGAAATTTTCATGAGTACTATTTATACTAATGAAAAAAAAATGTTTGTGTGTTGGAGCACAAAAATAGAGCGACTCAGACAAGTGAAATTCGCCACATCGAAATTATGGTCCAAGATGGTGTGCACCTCTCCGAATAGATTCTTTCAAAATTTGCTTTAGATTCTTTTTAAAATTAAATTATCAAGCCATTTTTTTCCATGACTGTAAAGATAAAACGTCATAGGATGCCAAGCGTATCTCGGAAGGCCTCATGCAGTTTTTTTTTTTTTTTTTTTTTTTTAAATTGCTAAATATTTGTATTATAATTATATTTATTGCTATGTATATACATTATTTTTTCTGTGAAAGAGAATTGTAATTGTTATTTAAATAAATATTTTTTAATAAATTATTCTTTTACTAAATAAAGTTTAGTTTTTTTTATTTTGATGAAGCAAGGTTTTTCTGAAATATAAATTGCTTTAATTTATACATCTAAAGAAGCTTATATGCAAAGAGTTTCTTGTTTTCGGTACATCAATTTAATATTAGTATGCTGCGGCATTTAGCACCCAATAGTTTTGCATTGCGTTTGCACTTCAAAAAATTTAAAATACAATTTATAATAATTTGATCTCATAATGTTTTTTATCCTTCCATCCCGCTTGCTATACTTTTTCCATTCGAATTGTGAAGAATGGGTATATCTGCTAGTTTATATTATAACTGCATATATATAAGAAAAATAATATTTATTATACTGATTAAGTCAATATTGGCATAAAATGAGAGAAATGATTCTAGTTAAATATTCGAGGAACAGAATAGATCCCTTTGTTTATATCGAGTCCATTAACAATGTCGCATTGAATTTCTCATTCTTGGTTTTTGCAAGACATAAGAAATGAGCCACCGTTGTGTGGAAAATAAACATTCCATAAATGAAAATGTGATCTCGCTTTTCAATTCACACAGAATTATAATCCTCGTATGATGAATCACACACAAAAGAAACTATTCGGTTAGCTTAAAGCTGATTTTCCTAATTCATTCCTTCTCTTGTGATTTCCTACTACCGATTATCCAGTTGAATGGAAGAGGAAATTTTGTATAGAGCTCTTTACACATTTACAAAATAATTTACATTTCGAATATTCTTGTAATTAAAATTTGCGCTCATTAGATTCAAGTAACGACATTTGTTAGGTATTCAAAAAGTGGAGTGGAAAAATCAGATCTTGGAAAAGTGGGGAAAAGAAATTTGACATTAATTTTAGAAATATTTTATTTTATTTAATTCAACTATTAAAATGCTCTACTAAAGTTTAAAATTTGTTTGAAAATTGTACATGTGTGTGTGTAAATAGTTTTATATTAGAGTGAATTACTATACGATATATATATATATACTTAAACTTTTGCTGGTTTCTCTCGTTTGTTCGCGTTGTTATTAAAATGGCTTTTCAATGTAGTCTATATTTTCTCTCTTGGATTCATTCATTTTTTCTCATGCTTAAAAAAAAAATTTTTTTAAAAAAAGTGTGTGTGCTTATGATCACACGATAGAAGTGATAACTACAAATTTTGTAATGTTATTTCAGGGTTTAGTTAGGTGAATAAAAAACAAGGAGATGTGTGTGTGTGTTAGTATTGTCCTATAAAATTATTTATTCATATATCTGTACTTATAAAATAATATTTTTGTGCGAAATATACAATCATATTTGGGAATTAATTGTATTCTAAGAAGGAAACAATAGGTTTATGGTAGCTGAAATAGGTTATAAATCCCTTAGATTCAAAATTTTATTTAAATATCTATAAAAAAAACATTTGACATAATTAAATTGAATTTTGATTTTTAAAAATCAATTAAAGGTTTTGATTTGTCTCTTGAAAACTCTACTTTAATATTCACTCTTAAAATCATAGGTAATTTGTTCAGAAGACCCGATCCGGCTGTGTGAATTTTGGTTGTAATTTAACAATATTTAATTTTATCCATGAATTAATTTAAGCAAAGGGATAGATAGTATGACAGGTAGTTGATTGGGAAGAGAGGAATCTAGGTCAAAACCATTAAAAAGGGATTTAATCAGAAGGTTTATATCACATAATCTCTGGTTTATACTAGCTCTTTTGTCATTGTATGGGAGTTTTGTACAAATATATCCGATGCTGCTGCAAGGAAAGTCTTCTTAATTATATTTTGCTTTCTTGTATTTAAATTATTTAATGTAACTTTTTCTTAATACCTGTATACTCAAATTTTGTTATTTTAAATTTTTAATTGCTTTAATTTTCTTTTTAGACTCAAAGTATATTTAAGTAATGTGATTAACAGAACTATTTGTTCATTGCTAATCCGATTCGCTTACACAAAAGTAGATTTTTATTCTTAAGATCACTGCAATATTCCTAATGATAATAATACTATTTACTTAGTTCTATAAAAATTTGTCCTTTTTCTACATTTTATGTTTGATTTTAATGTAGGATTTATTTTTCTCTCTAAGCCTATTTTTTAAAAATATTACGTTTCATTTTCATGCTTCAACCAGGATTAGAAAGATTCCCGCATTCGTTCCCCTAGAGCAGTGGTTTCCAACCCGCGGCCCGCCTTGAATAATTTTGCGGCCCACGAGATTCTTTACAACTTTACAAAATTCGATTATTTTGTACAATATTTTTTTGTTTAAAAAGTGTTTTTTTTTTGTTTTTTTTTGTAAAACATAAATCCCATACCTGTTATTATTTTATCACTCTGCTTCTGTTTCTGCGAATTTCTTTCTTTTTTTCTAAATTGAAATTTATTAAACATAAATCGTGCTCTCAAATTTAACGCATGAAAATCTGCAACATCAATTACGATGCGCAAATACTCATGCATGGAGATCAATTTACAAAAATTAAGTGAAAATGTTGAGAAGCAGATATCTCACTAATTAAATAAATTAAACATTATTTATCCATTGCATTATTATTATTATAGTATCTATGTTTGTATACATGAAAAACAATGAAAACAATAATATATCAGTCTGTTTTAAATTTTCACTCCAACTAATGTTTGTAAGGGATCCAAATCTAATATAAAGATATATGTTTTTTATATCCGCCGGCGGGTTTTTCGAAGTGGCCAGTGAGGTCTTTTGGATTGGCCACCCCTGCTCTAGAAAGAGGTGAGGGGGGGGGCACTTAGACCGAAGCTAGGAACTTTATTTTTACGTACTTTTATTGGTGGGGGGACAAACTACCAGTTTCAGAGTGGCGGGGGGAAACGTCCCTCCTTTCCTTTTTAGGGGTGTGTATGTCCGAATGAAGACGAAAAAACGCCGAATGAGCATGACGATCATTCAAGCTCACAATCACGCCAATAGAAGTGATCACTTGAAAAACAATTTATTTTTAAATCATTTCGAAAGTGGTCTTTTTTCAGACTAAATTAATATTAAAATGGACCCTGAATCCACTTTGTCTCCTACAGGTACATAGAAGTTTTGAAAAGAACAAAAAATTATTTCGGGGGTTTATGATTTGATCCAAGGGTTTTATGATAAAATACTAAGAATGAAATAATTGAATAGTAAAAAATATAGAAAATATATTCGTTCTTTCAGTTGAAGAAGAGAAAATTTTTCAAGACGATATTAGAAAATTCGGTCTATTAGAGGTACGTTTTAATCGGTAGTGAGTCATCTTTATCATTGGGGACGTTGACGTAGCTAGTCCTGATTGACCTTGCATCAGAATTCCCTAGGGACCTTTTTTTAGAAAATAAATAAAAATGATTGCATTAATAAAACTTACATGAAAGTGTCAAGATAAATATACATATACAAACGGATTAAAAATTTTTGTTATTTTAAAACGCGGCTAGTTGTGTGTGTTTAATTGGTACTTTTCACGATTTTCTTTCGACGTACGCATTAATAACATCCGTAGCAGAAGAGGATTTCAGTTTTTCAAGTTTTGTTTCTATTTACAGTTGCTGAGCCCGTTATATATATATAACTGAACTTATACTATGGAAGCTCAAAGATAATTTTTAGCTTAGAAAAACTTTTTTCAGCTGTTGCAGTTTTGAGCGGAAAGGTATGCTGTTATAACATCCAGAAAATTGGAGATAAAGCTATTGAAAGTAATTAACAATAATTCTACGATCTCTTTGATGGAATGGATTTTCTCAATTCCAGATTTTAAGAAAAAAGCAGCTTTTAAAAACAATTCTCCATAGATATTGTAAATCATGTGCTTATCATATTCACTAATTAGTTTTGCAGTCTGCCTTTTTTATTTCTTCGTTCGTAAAGGATAAGAGTTTATCCGATTGTAATATTTCGAAAATATTACTATGATCCCCTTGAGACTGAAATCTTTGTAAGACATTAACACATCTAAACAGTAGTAATACACATTGACTTTGAGAAACCGAATCTCTCTTTCATCTTCTAATAACTCATTTAAAAAAGCGTCTTTCATTTTTGAAAGCAGATGTATCTCATACCTTTGCAAGATCTTGTTTGATAAATATCTGAATGAAATGTTTTTTTTTTTTTTGCTTTCACAGTCTGTGCTAAGAAGATTAATACAAGATTTGTGTTGGTAATTTTTTAAAGCTGTTTGAAGACATTGACAAACGATCTTATAAACGTAAATGGGAGTAAATAAGACTATTGAAAATATCTTATTGCTTTTTTGTTTATGTATATTAGGGCCCCTGTAGCTTGGAGGCCCTTGTATTATTTATGTGGTGGCCCCTAAGAGGAAGATATATTGTTTCAGTTATTTAATTATCCTTCTATTAGAGACTACCAGTAGTGTAGGCTTCTGAGGTTCAATGTGAAAAATCGATATCCTCCATCAAATGTGATAACGTTGTATTGGGACCACAAACTTCCCAATTTTACATTTATTTTATTCACTAGAATCAACTTACATAGTCATGCAATTTTAATCCCAGTCACCAATTGCGTAAAAACCTTTATTGGTTTAGTTCAAATCAAAGTATCGGGGTTTGAGAAAAGGATGGCATTGAACTGTGCCTCTCCATAAAAGAAAACAAATTACATACTACTCCAAGCAAGTGACTCAAAAAATGGCATATTTAGTTAAAATAATAAAATGGTACAACTCGTGTTATTTTCTATTCATAACAAGAGCAGCCATTTTTTTTTATTTACAAAACATCTTCATTTTAAAAACACCTTTGTTGACTCCCTCCATCACATCATTAGGGGTATTGTGACCACAAACTTTATAATTTTATTAGGATTTTTCAACTAATATGATCTTACATAACCATGCACATGCACAAGTCATAATAAATCGAGCAAGAATCTTTGGTCTCATAGTAAATATTAATGCAGTTTGAGAAAATCATGTCACTTAAATTTTATACTACCTTAGGCGAGTTTTTTTTATAAAGATGACCCATTTAGTTAAGATTGCAAAATGGTATAACACTTTCAACTTTTCTATCCATAAAAAAATTATTGACATTTTTTTTTTCTCTTACAAAAAAAAAAAAAAATGACTGTATTTTTTTAAAAAAAACTCTCCCTTAAATATGTAACTCAAACTAACCAATAAATTTAAAAATAAATCGGAGGATATTTTTGTCATATTTCAGTTAATTATAATTTCGAAGTGCTTGCCTCAACCCGAATGTATTTTTTCTTTAAGTGATCACTTGAGGAATCTGAAAAAAAAAAAAAAAAAAATCATTTGATCGCTTCAGTAATCCCTTCGAGCAGTTTTCGATTGGCTTAGATGAAATTAGAACATTTAATTCATTAAAGTAATGAAAAAATGTTTTCCGTTTTATCTTTAAATAGAGTTACACACTTAAGAGGGAGTTTTTTTTTAAATGAAGTCATTTTGTGAAAAGAAAAAAAAAATGTCAATTATTGTTATGGATAGAAAAATAGCAAATGTTGTACCATTTTGGAATCTCAACTAAATGGGCCATCTTTTGAGTAACTTGCCTAGAGTTGTATATATATTTTTTACTTTTTATAGAGATTCACAGTTAGGTGACATTATTTTCTCAAACCCTAACTCAAACAAACTACGTTGGTTTTTAACAAAACCAGCAAAAATTTTTGCTCCATTTGTGACAGTGATTCATATAGTACAGCTATATAAGATGAAATTAGTGAAAAAAAGATCACTGTAAAATTGTGAAATTCCATTGTTCCATGAATAATTGTGTATGTAGTGTCGATTTCCCACATTTTCAAAAATATTCTGGTGATCACTTAGCCAATTGATGTGGAATTCAATTTTCCCAGAACTGATATCCTCTTTTCACTCCATGCCCGCTTGATGTTGAGTTTCGGGTCACCCTGTACAAACAAGAAAATAACATATATTTCTTATTAATATTTTACAATGTAAAAGGAATGGAAAGAAAAATAAATCAAAACTTGTAAATATATTTTCTTTTTAGTAAACTAATTTTTAAGGAAATGAATTTTGTCCAGTAGGTCATTTTCCATGGAATGAACGTAATTTTGAACAGAAATAAACTCCAATGTAAAAAAAAAAAACTCTTACTGCCTATTGCCGTGGGTTGAGTTTATGTGAAAGTGCATTTAGTATATTTACTAAAAAATAAATATATAGTATAATATATAAGCCGGATATTTATTTTAGAAATATTATTATATATAATGCATATTCAAATGAAGCTGATTCGAAGCGTCGCATGTGAATAGTTTTCAATGTATTTTCGTTAAAATAACGTGATAGTGAAGGTTTATGGACTATGCACAAGCAGATTTGTGATAACTGTGTTCGTAAGAAAGTGAAAATGCCTGGTATGAATGCAACTGCTTCCAAAACGAGCTATAATAAAGTTTTTAACACTGGAAGATGTTCATCGCAGAAAGCTGACTGTGATACGTGTGTGTCGAGTGGGCGACAGGATACAAGGGATTTGCGCACAAAATTGTGACAGAGAAGCTGATGACGGACACTCAGGACAGCTTTTTTGCTTAGGCACACTAGGCAGGTGCCTAGACCGCATCAGATTTCGAGGTGCAAACATTGGAAGGCAAAAAAAAAAGAAAAGAGAAAAAAATTAAAATGACAGTTACCACCTAGCAAGTCATGAGAGAAGCATTTCTGTCCGTAAGAGAGTAAAGATTGAAATGAGATCTACTATGAAAAATGTAAAGCTTTACAGTTTGATGTGGCTATGCACTCAAAATGATGGGACCATGGAAATTGACGTTATTAATGATTTTGTAATGATGAAAGCTCAAGAAAACCTTTGTTGTACCAGTACAATGGCAATGACTCGACAAAGAATAAATATGTCTAAAAGTAAAAGATAGTAAAGCGATAAGCGATGAAAAAAATGATAATTACCACGTTGAAAACTGTTCATACAATAATGTTCACTTTATACTATAATTGCAAACAATTTCATTAATTTACTGTATTTATTTATAAAAGTATGGGCTGGGAAGGGTATTCCGTGATGCTGTATGATAAGAAATGAGCAATAGTGTCCAAACCATGCCACTATTCTTTCTTTACGGTTGTTAGCCCGGGACATGGTGTGTCCATAGTAGTGGATAATGGTGAAACTCACCACAAATAGCAACCGAACCCAAACTGGCAAGGTAAGAACTGAAGAAGGGGAGTGCTCTGAAAATAGTGAGGGGGTGTAACAATATGAAGTGCCTAGGGCGCCGGGGAGGTAAAAAACGGCCCTGCGGACATTGACATTACAATAAAGGGAAATCGATGTCAAAACATTCGTGACGTCGCAAATGACTTCAACGTTTCCATCGGTACTGTTCTCAATATTTTCACCAACATTCTAAAGTACCGAAAAGTTTGTTGACATAGGGTACCCGCATGCTGTTTGAACACCACAAGAAACAGCGAATGGGACTGAGTTGACAGCATTTGTTGCGCTACAGGGATGACGGTGACGACTTTCTGCAGCACATAGTGGCAGGGGATGAAACCTGGTGTCGCCACTTCCAACCGGTAGGAAATCCGCCAGCATGCAGTAAGAACATCCCGACTTACCTAGACCCTAAAAATTCAGACCAAGAAAATTTACTTTTTGAAATCAATTGAGCACTCCTGTTAACTAATGATGTATTACAATTATGTAAAAATGCCAATACAGAGTAACTTTTTTAAACTTAATGCACTTTGACACTAGAAAATGTATAACTCACGTACAGTAGCGCACACAGGAATTTTTCAAGGGGGGGGGGGCCCCGGGGGCGAAAGTTCACCATTCTTGTATCATGCTTCTTTTGATTTTGTCGATTTTCGTTAACAAAACACAGTAAAAAAACTAATTATTGAATAAATAACTAGCATTAATTAATAAAATTAATCATTAATAACAAATACTTAATTAAATTTTATGTACTATATACTTAGAATTATAATCAATCAGAAAAAAATCAAGGGCTTTTGGGGGTCCGGCCCCCCGGCCCCCCCCCCCCCTTATGTGCGCCACTGCTCACGTATCATTGTAATATTTTATTAAATTCTTACATATAGCATTAGCAAAAATTCAATAGGTTTAAGAATTTTGTTTGAAAAAAGCATCCATCTATCAGCCATTAAACTTGTATGCTCAGTTTCAAAGGGCGATATTAATCAAATCAACTTCTATGCAATAGAGAACCGTCCAAGTAATACCTTATATTATATTTAAAAAAATACTAAAATCAGTTAAGAAACAGAATTGCTGCAACATTCTTGTGCACTGGGAATCAATGTTTTTTCAATTACAGTAGGACAGTGGTCTTCAGACTTTTTCAACTCACGGAACCCCTAGAACTAAAAGTTGTTTCCGTGGAACCCCCAGAATTAGAAATATTTTCGTGGAACCCCCAGAACTAGAAACTATTTTTGTGGAACCCTATTCCACATTCTCACTTAGAAGAATATATCTTAAAATAATATTTAAAGTACAAGTAGATCAATATAAAGGCAATTAAAAAAATTATAGCAATTATTATTAAAAAGTTTTAATCTACTCTTAATATAATTGACTCATTAATAACATTAATCTGTGATCCGTCCCCTGCATTATGTTGAGTATCTGGGATATGAGCTAACATTTTTTGACTCTGTCTTAAGGCCAGGTGTATTGAAATGATCTGCAGTCGCACTTCATATTCTGAGTTGAACCTGTTTCCATTTTTTGTTTTTGTAGCCACTCACGTTGAGAAATATTTTTCACTTATACACGTTGTTCTGAGAGGCATTAAATTGTTTACAGCTGTGGGATAAATATTGTGTAGTTTGCATGAATTGGCGACATAAAATTTAGGATCAGTTGTTGCTTAAATTTAGATTTTTAATATCGAATGTGTTGATATGTTGTAGGTATTTTTCCCACAAATATATAAAAAGGTGTCCCCCATCCGGTAGAGTGGTTAGTGACGCTGACAGTGGTGCGTAAGATCTGGGTTCGAATCCCGGGTAAGACATAGATGTTTGTGTTGCAATCCTTCTCTTCTTTGTGATGTGTGCTTCACGCTTACTTCTATGTAAGCCCCCGTGTGATACTTTGTGGAGCACGGGATTATAAATGTTCTCAATAAAAAAAAAAATACAAAAAGGTGTATTTTCTATTAGAAAATTATTTAGTTTTTCAAGACATTATACTAACGAGTATAAAATTATTTTGTGGATCTCAGTAAACAATAAAATATTAACAATCTAGTAAGTAATATATATATATAAAAGTGTTAAAAAAAAACGTTGTAAAATATTCTTTTATTATATTATAATAAAAGTTTAAAAAATATTGCAAAATAAACTAACCATATATGAAAAAAATTTCAGTTTCTTAATGAAAGGGTAGAGCTTTAAATTCTTGTGGGTATACATACATTTTAGAAAACGTGAATCCATTTTTTGCACACACATTTATAAGTTTCTTTTCGATTTTTTTATTGTGATTCTTGGAAACCTTGGGTATGCCTCGTGGAACCCCTGGGTTCCGTGGAACACAGTTTGAAGACCACTGCTGTAGGATATTGTACATACAACTTTTTATTACTGGATTCAAAATGAGTTAAGGTATCCGACTGGTTTAAAATCATCATTTTCCTCAAATAAATCGAAATTTCTTTTATAGTTTATTTTTGTAGCCTGTTTAATAAGCGTTCTAAAAATATGATACTTTTAATTCTGAGTCAATTAGAAAAAGAGTTATAGCTGTTTTTGTTTGAGGTAGTCAGCCCAAATCGAAACCGGAAGTGCTTTGAATTTGAAAGGTTTTTACTCTTTTTTGGAGTTTTATTGAATTTATTAATAAAATATTAATTTTGGTAATATTAAAACTGAATATGGTGATATTTTTTTTAAAATTATTTAATAGTTTTTAGTAAAATTTGGCAACAACTTTACAAGTTTGTTGTCATTTTTCGATTTGCTTATGTTCTAGCTACTCGATTCTTCGCTCCTCATTTAACTTATTATTTTGATATATTTTATTTAAAAAAACTCTTTTTTAAGACAAAATATTGATTAATTATGGCTAAATCAAGATCTGGGAGGTCTAAGAAGCGCCGATTTACTGGAAATCGTTATACCATTCGTGCTACTATTAATGAGAATGATGAAACATCTGAGCCCAATTCTACTGAATCCGCTAGTGCCAAAAAATTGGAATCAAGCCTTACAAGTTTGGAAATTTTCTCAGAAAGATTGTTTAAAACTTATGAAGACAAAATAGAATTGTCAGCTTGACAACTTTGATTTTATTTTTTGACATAGTTTGTTGCCCTGATTGTTATTATCAGGGCTTGGGACTTATAGAAGACTGTCAGTGGATTATGCTCACATATGAACCTAAAGTGCAAAAACTACTCCTTCTTTAAAGGTTTCCCTACGACAGAGAAAATGAAAAATTCTTTTCTTATAAACTCTTCAATTGTTTTGGGGCTAAGGATAATCGGGAAAGGATTTTTAGCTGGCAAAAAGTTATGTGCTTTCCTCGGTTTACCTTTCCTGTCAAAACTTGCTTTCCGCAATCAAGAAAGGAAACTGTTGAAAGCAACTGAACGTGTTGCTCAAGAAAACATCAACGCTGCATTGAGTGAAATCAAAGGCTCAAATAGTTTCACTAAACGTGGAATATCTATTGATGATACTTGGCAACGCAGAGGCTGCTCATCTTTGAATGGGTGTGTAAGTGCCATATCAGTTGACACCGGTAAAATTTTAGACAATGAAGTTATGACGCAATATTGCCACATATGCGCAAAAGGCAATAGCCAATCATCAAAACATGTATGTTCGAAACGCGGGGAACGTGGAGGTTGTTAGAGCCTACCGTATATTTGAGAGATCAAATGTAAGGGATGTGCAGTACAATGAATACTACGGAGATGGGGACTCGAAAGGATATGAATCTGTTAAAAACTTTTATGGAATTAATACAGTAACCAAACTCGAGTGTATAGGCCATGTACAGAAACGTGTAAGGGGTTGGGCGGTTGCGTCAATTAAAAAAAAAACGATGAAAGGTTTGGGAGGGAAAAATAAATTAACTGATAAAAATTAATGGACAGAATCCAGAACTATTATGAAATAGCTATTCGAAAAAAGCAATGTAGGTAATCTACTAAAGATGATGAGTACTGTAATAGCTGCATTTTTCCACTGTGTATCTGGAAAAAAACAATTCATTGCATGGACAGTGTCCTGAAGGATCTGAGAGTTGGTGTCGTTATCAAAGGGCAAAAGCACCTGGGAGTCCCCTCAAAGAAATTGAGCTAGGACTTCCTAATAAAATTATAAACCAATAAAGCCTACATATCTAAAACTGTGTAATGAAACTTTGTTGAAAAAATATCTTCATGGTAAGACACAAAATTGTAACTAAAATTATAACAACATTTTGTGGAATATTGTTCCCAAAAATATATTTATTGGACTGAAAACATTTCGTTTAGGTGCATTATGAGCTCTAATACTTTTTAATTCTGGTTATGTGCTGGTATATTATCAGTAATTCGAAATGTAAATGGTTCCCTTCCTGAAAGTGTTGCTCAAGAGTTACTTAAATTTGATAAACAACGGATTTCAACATCTTTAAGACACTCTTTACCGATTGCAAAATTGTCTCGAAAAAAAAAGAAAAGCAGCAAGGAAAACAAAAAGTACTAAGGATGAAAAACAGAAGGCTTAGTACACTGGTGTGCAAAACTTAAGCAACAATGTAAAAATTTAGCAGATAGCCATGAAATTGCAGAACAGGAGGTCTGGAGATCAGTAGAGGGAACACGTAAATCAGTAGAAACGTCATGCGTATGCAAATATCAGGAACAAAACTTCAGAAGCGATGTGAGCGTACGCAAAACGCGTGATGTCGGCGCGCGCTGCTCAACAGTAGAATGAAATGAAGGACGGAGACGCAATTCACCATATTCTCTGCAAGTGCCAGTGAGTCAGTTCGTGAAATATGGCTAGAAGAAATCACCTGGACAACTTCACACGTGGAAGAATGGTCGGAAAGCTGGAGGAGGGGCGTACTGTCACCAGTGTAGCTGCAGAGTTCGGAATCAAAAAAAGTGTCGTTTCGCGTGCTTGAAAAGCGTTCCAAACCACAGGTACAGCTGTTAGAAAGGTTGGTGTGGCCGCCCGAGGACGACAACTGCAGGGGATGACCGATATATCATCCTGCAGGCGAAAAAAGATCGACAGAAGTCAGCAAGCGCCATTGCTCAGAAACTCTGTACAGCAACAGGTCGACAAGTGTAGCGGTTTACTGTGGCCAGACGCCTTCACAAAGGGGGCCTGTTCGCCCGCCGTCCTGAACGCTGCCTCCCGTTGAAAGATGGCCACTGAAGCCACCGTTTACAGTGGGCCAGAGAGCACAAAAACTGGACAACTGATCAATGGAGTCGTGTCCTCTTTACGGATGAGAGTCGGTTCAGTACCAGAAGCGATTCTCAACGCGTTTTGATTTGGAGAGAGATCGGGACCCGGTTTTATCCCAGTAACATCAAGGAAAGACATCGTTACGGTGTGGTCCTGGAGTTTTTGTCTGGGTTGGTATTATGCTGAACGGCGGAACTGAGCTTCACATTTTCGACAGAAGGTCTGTAACCGGGGATCGCTATTGTGAGGAGGTACTTCTTCCCCATGTGCATCTTTTCCGAGGTGCCATTGGCCCAGACTTCATTTTTATGGATGACAATGCACGGCCACATCGCACTCTTGCTGTTAAGAAGCTGCTAGAAAGTGAAGATATCACTCGAATGGATTGGCCAGCGTGCTCCCCAGATTTAAATCCCATCGAACATGTGTGGGATGCTTTAGGGAGACGTATTGCCACACGCTTACATCATCCGGAGAACAACCAAAAACTCAAGCAGATGTTGATTGAGGAATGGGCACTCCTACCTCAAGAAATGTTGCACCAGCTGGTTCTGAGTATGCAGAGACGGTGCAAAGAAACCATTGTAGTAAGGGGAGGGCATATACCATATTGAGGAACATCTGCTTGTTGTTCTTCCTGTTGGATAGACAATCATGAGTCACGATACTATGCGTTCAATAAAGCTTATTTTTGTTTGATTCCATACCGTATGCGTTTTATTCCTTTTTCAGCGCCGATGCTTTCGTCATCCTTTACGTACATAATACTCTCCCTCATTTCAGAATTTCATGTCTCTCAGGTGATTTTTCGTGAAGTTATGGCAATAAACCCACCTGTTGCTTAAGTTTTGCACACCAGTGTATATTCACATATGGAGGGTTTTAAAGTACTTCTTTGCATGATTTTTATTCTAATTTATGATAACCTTTGTGATAAACAATATTTTTTTAAGAGCTTTTTCGTGAATGTTTACCGGTAAAACACAAATATATTTTGTATTAAATATTTCTTAACTTTTAAAATAATATGGAAGAATATATATTTGTTTTTCTATGTAAAATGGTTTTATTTTTTAATGCAATAAGGTTTTTTTAAAGTGCTTTTTATATGTCTAATCTGTATTTCGTAAACTATGTACTTAGACTTTAAGAAAAAGCTTTTTGACACTATAAATTTGTTAAAAATATTAAAAGTCTGAAGAAAGTATATAATATTCATAATTGCTTTGAAAAGGTTTGTTCTTTTGATATATAGAGGTTTTAGGTTTTTTTTTAGCCGTATAGTTTTTTAAATTTTGAATTTTAAATCTTTAAATGCATTTTTCTCTGAAACAGATTTTTTGATATTTTACAACACAGTAAGCATGATATCTCAAAAAGTTCTGTAGATAATTGTCTGAAATTTTGTATAATTGTTCATTATTATAGTATGTATGCTGTGACGTAGGGATTAAGAAAAAACAGCATGTTTACCTTTTTTATGATTTTTTTTCTGTGTGATAAATGTGAAATTTTTTAAAAATTTGCATTGCGTGCACTTTTTTACCTCTAGTTCAGTAATAAATTAAAATTTTTCAAAGATCTTAGGTCAATTCATTAGTAACTGTTTTCTGAGTAAAATTATACGGGTTTTTAAAAATTTTATGCATTAGAATTTATTTTACTATGTTTAACGTAACGTGCAAATAACGTCTAATTTAAACCTAAAATTGGCCATATTTAAAAAAAAAAATACATTGAAAGAAATTTTTTTTTTTTTTTGCTATTTTTATTAGTTTTCAGTTATAATTAAACAAAAAATGAGTTAAAAAATAAATTTTCAGCAAAATTTTAAAAAAATGTCTCCGCAACTAGTGAGTCACCTTATGAATTGTTATGCACGTGCTCTCCGTTTGTGTTCTCTTCTCATTCTCCAAAATGTGTGGATTGACTTTTCACTGCATTCTAGTTTCAGATGAACGAAATCAATTCTTTTAGTAGCAAATACAAACTGGAATCATGACAACTTTCCTTTACTTAATATTTTTTTCCAACAAGAAACAAAAGTTTTTAGAAAAATATAAAATTGCCGCACCAGTTAACAAGGTTTGTTAACACAAGAGATGCGGCAGATGTAGCACGGACCATCAGAAGGAAATAAATCATATATTAGGGAAAAAATGTTGCCAATGAAAGTATTTCAAAATTGTTTTATTTTTTCATACAATTTCTCTACTCAACTCAAAAGTATTACGAGATCATATTAGCGGCCAACTGAGGAGTCACAAATGGATGAATCGGTTTGAATTTTGATTGGATGGGTCTGTAAAAAAATAAAGAAAAGTACGACAAATATTCAATGAACGTATAGAAATCAAAACTATCCATCTATGTCTAATCTAATGGCCACATGCTTAAAATGGGTTCTTAAAACAAGTACAGAATCTGTGTATTTCCTTAAGAGAACCTATTAAAATTTTTTAAGTAAACCATTACAACCAACAAATATTGAGTAAATTTTAAATCAAAATTTACAGTTCTATCACTCATTTAGAACCCCTTGAAATGTGTACAAAACCATCACTACACCATTTACTCAAATAACAACTTATAAGAACGCACAAGGTCACAAGTTTAAGGGAGAAAAAAATGGCCATTTGACTTTTATTCTTATGTTGCCACGTCTGCGAATTTTTTAACGAGTTTTCAGAGTTGAGTTGAGTTTTGTGTTTTATGGCGTAAGAGCCAGTTTTGGCTATACTGCGCCAAACATTCATAGGTCTGGGGTCTGGACGGGAAAAGAAGAAAAGAAGAAATTGGATGACAAGATGGAGGGTCGAAAATAGAGAAGGATCACTGGGGTACCCCGGGGTCGTGACACCCGTGTTTACCAAAGAGAGTAAACCCCTTGGGAAAAGGAAAAGATCAGTAGGGTACCTCGGGATTGTGACACCCGTACCCACATAAAGAAGATGAGCCCCCTGAGGGGACGAGTTTTCAGTCTCTTTGATGTCGACAACGTTTTTTCTTTTGCATTTTAACGAGAGTCTACTTAAGATTGATAAATGATCCAATGTCACAAAAAAAAAAAAAAAAAAACAGTCCAGTAAAAGAAGATAAATTCGTTAAATGTATTAGTCTAGAAGTGAATTTTATCGAATGGAGTTCTCTTAGAAGTGTATTTTTTGCAGAAGGGAAATTGTGTTTTAGGCGATATTATTATATTTAATAAGAAAAAAATCCTTGCATTTTATTTTCGAGTCGATACAAATTCTCCAACCAGATTCTATCCCAGAGTATAAATTTTTTAATAACTTGGGAAAAATTGTCTTCTTAGATTTAAAAAAAAAAAAAAAAATCAGCTCTTAAAAGAATTAAAAGGATATCTTTTGGTTCTTCAACAGGGAATGATTAACCTATCTTTCCCAAAGGATAAATGAAAAATCCCTCCTTAGACATAAAGATCTAACGAATTAGAGCTTTGCTTTGTTAACACAGAAATATAAGCTACTTTATTAAAATAGAGTCCTAAGGTGGAGACGCGTTCCTTTCACTGGCATGATGTAGAGGTTTGTCGAGCCTGCTCAAATGTCATCCTCGTCCTTTGAATATTACGAGGTCTATTGCCAATAGACATCCTGTTGCCTCAGAGCGAGACGTCCATTCCAATTCAATCCCAGTCGGTAAATATAACATACATCAGATGATATTCATATTTTTGAATACCCTTTTCATGTCCAAAATAAATATTCCAAAATAAAAATTCTATCCAACAAATAAGGAATATCATAAGGTAATTTAATGAAATGATCTGAAACAAAGAAAACAGACAGTGGCGCACACAAGGGGGGTCCGGGGGGG
>BMAV01025235.1:387435-420251 GCA_019973955.1 Trichonephila inaurata madagascariensis | reverse complement strand
CCCATTTGAACTAAAAATCGATGTGTTTGAGATTTTTCAAAATCTTATTGTAAATTTAAAACAGAATAAAAAGCCCCTATTTAAATTTTTATTGGAATACTGTATTTTTTTTATGCTTAATATGTTTAGAATTTATAACTACACGGGGGAGGGGGTAAGAAATTCTAAGGAAGTATAGATTTTTCAAAATTAAAATTATGAAGTCTGAACTTAACTTTTTTTTCCTGACAAAATCTCATATCTGTACACAGCACGTACAAAAGATAGAATGGATTTACATAAATTTTAATATAAAATTTTTTTCTAATTATACAATCCTCCCACAGAAAAAATACTCTCCTTTTTTAAAAAAAAAAATCTTATTAACATATAGCACTAGAAATTAATCATAATAAACACTGAAATTAACTCTAATAAAAATACTAAAAAAAAAAAAAAAACTTCAATATTAAAAATAATAGTAACAAATACATTGTACATTTCTAAATCCAATAAAATTCTGTCTTTTTACTTCCTTAAAAAATGTCTTTTCGAAATATTTTTTACAACATTCAAATATTAATACAAGCAATCTAATTTGAAAATGTATTTATAATGATAACAAAATAATATTACTAAATTTATGTCTTTGTAGATTAAAAAAAAAAAAGAAAACATTTTGAAATAACTCACGTTTAACTGGGTTAATTCACGTTTTAAATATTCAGAAAGAATTTTGAAGAAATGCCTTTTCGATACTTGAAAAAGCAATAACAGCTTAAAAATAGCTTATAAGAATATACTTATAATAACAAAATAATACACTTATAATAAGACAATAATATTACTTAAGCTATTTCTTGATGTATAAAAAAAAGATCTCTAAAAACATACATCTTTTCTATTGACTTGTGATGATACTTCAGAAAAATGGTTCATAATTGATGATTCAGAAAAGAAAAATCAAAATTTATTATAAACATCAGACAAATGAGTCATATTTTTATTATTTCTGGGTTTGATTGATTGAATATTAAAGTCGCATTTGTTCAGTTACACTAGGGCTTTTGGCGACGGGATTATTATTATTTCTGGGAAACAGCAATGAATGCCACGTTTCGAAAGTGAAAAGTCTATACAAATTTTGTGCGAATTAAATTCCTAGAGAATTTGGATGCGAAATAGAATTCAATCTCCGGGCTGCAAAAAAACATGGACTGGGCTCCATGTAAAGAGTTCTATATGAAGGAATGATTGAATATTAACGTCGCACTGTTCAGCTACACGAGGGACCACATCATTTTAAACCATGGTCAAGTGACGTGGACGACACCTGAGTTGGCACCCCTCTCTCGGGAGGACGTTGGAGCTCTCGACAGATTTAACGTGCACCGCTGCCCTACACGTCGGGTTTTTATTGGTATTGGGCTCGAACTCGTGACAAGGCAAGCCACGATCCGATACCTATACCACTCGGCGACCGCGGTCACAAGAGTTATACATATGATGCTTTGTGGATTTTGATACAAATTGCTTTAAAAATAAACTTAAGCAAAATCAAGTGCATTGATAAGTTAAAAATATAATTAAAAAGTTTATCATTACGTTATAAATGTGAAGATGAAATGTTATGACTTGGTGCGGATGTAATTCTTAATGAGTGAGTGAATATTAACGTCGCAATGTTCAGATACACGAGGGGTTTTGGCGACGGACCACGTAATTTTGAACCATGGTCAAGTGACGTGGACTACACCTGAGCTGGCACCCCCTCTCCTAACTGCCACACCTCACCAACGGGAGGACGTTTCAGCTCTCGACAGATTTAACGTGCATCGCTGCCCTACACGGCGGGTCTTTAGTGGTACTGGGCAGTTTCCAGAAACTTATGCAGCAAAGTAGCACGAAGAGCGAAAAAAAGTAGCAAAAAGTAGCGAATCGATTTTCACTTGAAATTCATATATATAATTTTTTTAATTTTTGTAAAACTGTTTTAAAAAATACGTTTAAATGCTTTAATTATTTAATTCATTTAAAATACATTCAAATTCTTCCTGCTAAGTATCGTGATGTGTGCTGTGTCTTTTTTATAAATTTTTGAATTATATTGAAGCATTTGTGGGGATGGAATGAAATCAACGCTGCACAAGTCGCTCATTCTTCCAAAGTCATTTTGATTCTGAGAATTGACTCAAACAGTTCGAGGCACATTCGATTCCTTAATTTTGTCTTTTTTGACGTCACTCTGGAGAATGCCGTTTCCACAGTGACATTACTTATGAGTAGGCTGTAAAGCTTTACAGCAAATATACCTAAATCTCTTAAAAATGGATTTCCACAACTGCGTCTTTTATATTAAAAATGTGACACCACACACACAAAATAATTCTATATCATTTAAAAGCTCAGATTCGGAACATCTTTCAACTGTATGATAAAAATTTCTTTCCATTGATTCTCCAGAACATATAATTTAGATTGGTCTACTAATTCTAAACGCAGATAAAAAAAAAAAAGGATGATTTGAATTTAAAAAAATATTAGGGGAAAAATACTCTTTATCTTTTTTAAAGTTCCGTAATTTGAAGGGATTTGGTTTAAAAGAGTTGCTGACATATAAAATCTTGAGAAAATTATGACATCTTTGATAAATTTCTTTAGTAGATTGTGTAGAAATTACTTTAATTTTGCTTGTGAGTTTATTCAAAAAGACATCCATCAAATACTTCAATAGGCAAGTAAATGCTTGTTAAACTCAAGTCAACTTCGAGATTCACATAGTGGCCGCGGTAGCTAAGTGGTATAGGTATCGGACCGTGATTTGCCTTGTCACGAGTTCGAGCCCAGTACCACTAAAGACCCGCCATGTAGGGCAGCGATGCACGTTAAATCTGTCGAGAGCTGAAACGGCCTCCCATAGGTGTGGTGTGGTAGTTAGGAGAGGGGTTCCAGCTCAGGTGTCGTCCACGTCTTGACCATGGTTCAAAATTACGTGGTCCGTCGCCAAAAGCCCTCGTGTAGCTAAACAGTGCGACGTTAATATTCAATCAATCGAGATTCACATATTTAGGGTAAATTGTTCTTTTTAAAAGAGAGTAAGGATATAATCTTTCAATTCTTTCAGTAATTTGCAATGATCAATATGATCACTTTAAAAGGCAAATTATATAATCCGCACAAATTCTGCTAAAATTGGCAGCTGTAATGTAACAATACTTAATTCTATCCTCGTATTAATTTAAGTAAAAGAAATACTAAGACAAGTAGTTGATTGGAAAGAGGCAATGGCGTAACGGAGAATATTAGGGCCCATTGCAATGTCAGCTTTTGGACCCCAAGCCCTAATTCATACTTGGCGTCAGTCAGGCTTTGGGCCCCCTAGAATCCCTAGGTCTCCCCGCAATGCGAGGGTGTACGTTACGCCTCTGAATTTAGGTCAAAACCTTTCAAAAGGGATTTAATCAGGTTTTTATCACATAATCTCTCTAGATGACAAGTGCTTACTTTTGTCATTGTATGCAATTTTTTTATAAGTCCAATGCTGCAACGTAAATTAGTTACAAAAATAGATTTTTATTCTTTAATATTCAATGCAGTACCATTGATGATAATTATACAATTTACTTAGTTCTATAAAAATTTGTTCTTTCACCACTACTTTTTTCCAGTTTAATATTTATGTAGAAATTCCCTCTAACTGTATTTTTTAAGAATATTGCATGCTTTATTTTCATGTTTCTATCGGGATTAGAAAGAATCCCGCCATTTCTTTTTTCTACCACTTGCAGTGGAAAAGAGTGGTGGGAGAGGGGAGTCTCACTTTGATAGGCTCCGATTCGTGGCGGTGGCAAGGGGGGGAAGAAATTACAGCGTTTCGGGGCGTTTCGGAGTGGTGAAACATACTGCAATTCCATGTTTTCTTTGGAGACTAAAGTCACTTTTTTTTTTTTTTTTTTTTGCGATTTTTCCGAAAAAATCATTTTTTGCGAAACTTGTTCCAGTACTTTTATATACGGTTGAAAGTAGCAAAAAGTAGCGGGATCTTAAAGTGAAGTAGCATAAAATTCGTGAAGTAGCAATAGGATAAAAAAAGTAGAGGAAAGTTTTAAAAAGTAGCAAAATTCGCACAATCTGGTAACGGGCTCGAACTCATGACATGCCTGCCATGATCCGATACCTTGACCACTGGGCTACTGCAGCCCTTTGCAATTCTTCATACCAAAACATAAACTGGTCATTAGATTCAGCGAAAAGCAATGACCAATATTTTAAAAAAAATGTTTCTATTGTATAAAAATATTTGACTTTTTTGTGGATCTTGAGTTAATTTAATTGAGATTCTATTTTACATCGTATGATGTTCTAATAATTTCACTTTCTAATACTTTTTGCTCAAGAATGTATGATCTAAAAATGACTATAAATAAATACAAATGAAATTTTTTTAAAAAAAAAAAATCATTTTGGAATCGATTTTTTTTTATTAGTACCGCACTCTAAAACACCGCGAGCTGTGCTGGGGACAGACCTTGTAATTTTCAGCCTCAATCAGGTGGCAAGGATGACACGCCAAATCTCCTTTCTTACACACCACCAACACTTGTTCCATCCTGGATCAATTGATTTGCAATCATTCGATTCTATTCGTATCAGATGTCCTAGGTATCGCAGTTTCTTCCAATGAATCTACTTACAGAGATGTCACTGATATTTTTGCATAAATGTTTAACTCATCAATAGGTTCCTCAACTGAACACAAAATGGCCCGCTTTATTCCAAAATATCTTTTTTCTACTGCAAGTTAATTCTTCAGAAAATGGTCCCCTACTACATTTCTCAGTGAACCCAATCGAAACTTTTTTCCCAATGCACCTTATGCTAGCATAGCGTGCAATGGGCTACTTCCAGCTGACTCTCACGGGACGCACATCAGGAGGAAGTTGACGGAATCCACCTCTCTCAAGCATCAGTGAGTTGGCACTGGAGCATGGTCGAAGGACAGGAGTGGCTGAATGCTTCATCAGATGCACGTGTTTCACTTCCAACAGGCAGTAAGAAAACATTGTAACGTGAAGGAGCACAAAATGCGCTCTATAAGTAGCCATTGGCAAGGGGGTTCGATTCGTTTATTAATTAGCCAAAGAAACTGTAAGACAAATGCTCAGTTCTGTTAACCCTGGCTATACAAAATCATTTTGTCTTTGTGAATTAAATTTTAAAAAAGATAATGAACTGTAAAGTAAAAATCCTTAAGTTAACGTATAAACACCACATTAAATATCCTGTTCTTTTACTCTTTCTTCTTTAAGAATTCTCAATCTAAAACACATTGCTACGAAACTATTGTTGCCAGTAGGAATTGTTATAAATTTTTAGGACGATGAGCATAATTTTTTTTTTCGTTAAACGTTCAGTTGGAATGAAATAATGTAATAAAATATTAAGGGTTAGGTATTGTTATATATTTTTTTTTTTTTTTTTGTCTTTGTAATCATTAGGGAAAAAAAATCATAAACTCAATTATTGGGCTCTTGATCCATTAGAACTAGATTTATGTTTGAAACATGGCGAAGAGACAATCAGTTTTAAAACACATTAAGAGTGCGCATATGTTATTTTTATAATCAAAATTTTGACTCAAAGAAGAGAGTGTTTCAATACATTAGAAATATGAAACGTATATTGTTGGAAAAAAGTGATATTGGTTGAGTTTTACAATAAACAATCAATTGAATAGGATTAAACATCATTTTTGACTGTCTTTTCTATTCAAATTAGCTTCTTTTTTTTTTTTGCTTCCATAGCTTTTTCAACTTGATAAGAAGATTTTTCCCAGGACACAATTAAGTTTGAAAAATATTTGTATCAACTATTGAGTCAATATCGTCAAAATGATGTATCATAGTAACTTCTAAAAATGCGCATATTTGCTGAATAAAAACGATTCAACCGAGTTACTTGTAAAACGTTAGGAGATATTGTCATTGAAATCAAAGAAAATGACATAAACTTTCAAATGGGAAATCCTTGTAAAAATGTGTTTTGTCAGCTTATCAGAGTTGAGCATCTCAGCGAGAGATATTTGGAATCTCGAAACTTTCCAAGATGCGGTTGACTGCTGCAGAAAATGAGTCAAAAGCCACGGATCACAGAGTTTGCGATTCTCCTCGAATTTGCAACTTTCCATTGCGCCCTATGCTCTGGGGCTTGCATGACAAGGACTGCAATCGTTCGCTTCAGAGCGGCAAGACCGGAAGTAGCCCAGTCGCGCTAATACGAAAACTGATAGGTACCGTCTTTTAACTTTTGAGTTCGATCCGAATTTTTTGAAGGAATATCACAAATAAAGAGTGCATCGATAAAAGGAGAAACATCGGTCACGTGCGTTTCGATCTATTTCATTTACTAATATTTTTCTATCATAATATTGATACAATCAGTCGAGATCCTTTTTTTTTTATTATTAAGTTGTATTCATTTTTTATAATATCAAGTAATTGAAAATCAATGTTTTTCTCTAATAATGAGGGACCTTCTTCGCCATGTAGAAAGGGACCATAGTTTGAATATTTTTTAAATACTTCTCAAAAGATTTTTGCTCAATTACTTATCGTATTCCCGTAGCTTTTTAGGTAACATTTTTTTGAGAAAAAGAGTTCTACTGCAGTCAGTATTATAATAGTGAATCGCGAAAGCGAACTAAATCTTTCAAACACTGTCAACATTAGAATCCTTTAAATACCGAAAAGACTTGCCCTTTCTTTATTAAAAAAAAAAAGCAAAGAATATTTTCTTGTAGCAAATATAAACAGGAAATAACATAATTAAGAAATCAAGAATTCAAATAAGTATTCAAATAGCAAAAGCTACAAGTGTATGTCACACAGTTTCAATTTTAAAATATGAATTATAATTTAAGATACAGCTAAGATTTGTTTAGTCAATGTGTTAAACTAAGATCTGAGGCATTGAAATGAATATACACTTTTTCATTTACATTTAAGAAATGTTGTATGTTATTTTCTTCAAAGAAATGGTTCTCAGTATTCCTTCCCTATGCACATAGATTCCCTCTAAAGTGATTTACCTAAAACTTCTATATACTTGACAAAATCTATCTTTTAATTTCTATTCATTTCTTTCACCATTGCAACTGTCCAAGAAAACTTGTGTCCGAACGTTGAGCAACTTTCGAAGTAGTAGATCCATTACTTCACGAATCCAAATCCACGTGCCAGTGATATCCCATGTTACCTAGACCCAGGTTAGCTCTGTTTCAATAGGAAGTACGCCTGGAGAGCTTGTAAAATCACAACGGTGATGTTTCCTAGTGTCGGTGATGTTTCCTAGTGTCGGCGATGTAGTGCTTGGTTGCAAGTCCGTAAATGAATTGATCGCTGACTCCGAAATTGTCACGAAAAAACCCTATCCATATCTTACTGAACATGTGTTTTAGAAATATAATGGTAGTGAAAATAGCTCGTTTATATTCCTTTCTGTTAAGGGATAGGCTATGCTGAAATTACAATCAATGAATGAATATTAAGTCACACTCTTCAGTGATACGAGGACTTTTGGCGACGAACCTCGTCATTTTGAACCATGATCAAGTGACGAGGATGATACCCCCTCTCCTAACTTCCATACCACACCAACGGGAAGACGTTTGAGCATCGACATGCATCGTTCCCCTACACGGCAGGTCGTCTGCGGTACTAGGCTCGAACCCATGACACGCTAACCACGAGTCCGTTACCTTGACCGCTAGGCTACTGCGGCCACCGAAATTACAGTCCGAATTTTTCTGAAAGAAAATACTTCGTTACACGTTTCTTTAATTGGTACAGTTGTTCTTCTTCTAGATACTAAATGTACTAATATTCGCCCATCCAACTTGATAACAACATTTCGTTTGTGTTTTTATTGAAATGCCTTTGAACCTGATTAGAATTTTCTTCAATTGGAAAATGTTTTGTTCTTCAATGCAACCCTGCAAGTTTCCATTTACCGTGCACCACGATTAAATAATTCTACAAAATTTATTTTAGAAATCCTTGTCCCATTTAAAAATAAGCTTTTAGTACAAAGTTTTTAACCCACCGCGACTTTACTCTTTCCACACTCAACAAGAAGCATTCTCAAATCCAATACTATCCTATTTTTGTACTAAAGGAATGTCTAAACGAAAAAAAGCACCCTATTGCAACAATTCAAACAGATCCAAGGAAGAAGAAACAAAGGAGCGTTGCATAGAGGGCTGGATTGTGGAACTTTCGATAGTTCATTCAAGTGGCCACCACAGCCTACTGGTGAAGGCTGCCAACTCGTGGCTGGCGTGTCATGGGTTCGAGTCGAGTACCGCTCAAGATCCGAATAGTGTGGACTGATGCACGTTAAATAGGTCGAGGCTCAAACGCCCTCCTGTTGGTGTGGTGCGGAAGTTAGGAGAGTAAGTGCCAGCTCAGGTGTCATCCTCGTCTCTTGATCATGGTTCAAAATGATTAGGTCTATCGGCACACACATTAGTCATTGTGCAGCTTTATAGTGTGACTTCTCTCTCTATCGGCCATTTAAAAGTGTTTGGAGCCACAATCATTTGCTCTATTTTCGCCTCCTTCCTTGTTGCGAAGAACCTTGAAACCACCCAAACGTTTCAATCACTTCTGTATTGAATTCAGTACATTAATTGAATGCAATACCGTTTTTTTATTTGGTTTTTTTCTTTCCCTATTGTCTCTTTCAGTCAAAAATTAGCCAAATCAGAGTTTCCATTTGAACATTTACATATATCTGAGAATATAAAACATTTTTCAAGTATATAAGCCAATTTTTTCTTAAATTTACTGTTTCCACAATAATGGTATCTAATGAGTGGCATTTGCGAAAAAGAAATTACTGAGAATTGACGTTGCAACCCTCTAATGCTAACAAATATCACATATAAAGTTGTATTAGAATTTGTGTCTCAACCATGTGTTTTCTTTTTTTTAGGTCACAATTCACACAAAACACATCTATCCAAATACTTTAAAATTTATTTAAAATGTACTGTTTTGAATAAGGCCTCGTTTCAATCTATAAATGTGGTCAATGGTCATTCAAGAGTAAAATCTCCGTAATGATCGTGTAGAGAAAAGACAATAATGAAAACAAACGTAATTTCTGCATCCAAGGGGTGCCTAAGAAATTGTTTTCGAACCACCCTTTTGTTAGTCAAAATTTCTGGAAACTCATTCCGATTTCGTTTTTTCAGCCTCTGTCTTGATTCAATGATCTTCGCTTCGTTACTCCCCAATGTGTTGCTCTGTTTTCTCCGCAACCCTTAATGCACATCCCTTCCTCCGTTTTTTTTCCCGGGAGGCACCAAACAGGAAGATTTGGAAAGGTCTTGGAATCCTTTTCAAATCAAGTTCTGGCAAGGAGCAATTTAGAATTAAAACTTTTTCTTAAATATGTTCATTTCACTGAATTAAATAATCTTCAATTTCTATGTAATTTTCATCAAAGTTCCAACATTAAATATGGCTCAAATGTTGGGATTACTACACTAACTCTTATACATACGTTTTTTGGAAATCATATGTTCCTTTACCAATATATTTTGGGTTACATTTCGTTGAATCTACAAGGTGTGCAAAAGTTAAGCAACAATATAAATTTTATAAGCAGATAGTCATGACATTTCAGAAAATTTTTTTTGCAATCAGTAAAATGGGCAAGCAATTGTCGAAAAGTGATGCGTATGCAAATGTCAGGAATAAAACGTCACAGGCGAAGTGAGTGTGTGTAATTGGCGTGCGGTCGGCGCGCGTAGCACAAGACTACAATAAAAGGAAGAACGGAGTTGCAATTAAAGGCATTCAATGCAAGTTCTTGCATGAAATATAGCTAGAAGAAATCCCCTGGGTGACTTCACACGTGGAAGAATGTTCGGAAAGCTGGAGGAGAGGCGTAGTTTGATCAATGTAGCTAAGAGTTCGGAATCAACAAAAGTGTCGTTTCGTGCACCCGGAAAGCCTTCCAAGCCATAGGTACATATGTTAAAAAGGTTGGGGGTGACCTCCTTAGGAAAACAACTGCAGTGGATGACCGAAATATCGTCCTGCGGGGGGAAAGAGCCCAATACTAGTCGACAAGGGCCATTGTGCTGCAACAGGGAGACAAGTGTCGCGGTTTACAGTAGTAAGATGCGTTCACAATGTGATGGCCTATTCGTCCACCTTCCTAAACGCATTCCTATGAATGTTGAATATTGACCGCACCATTTAGAGTGGTGTAAGGGGCACAAATACCGGATCTTATCATTGGAGTCGTGACCTCTTTACGGATGACAGTCGTTTCAGTGCTACAAGTGATTCTTAAAGCCAGTTGATTTGAGGAGAGGTTGGGACGTGGTTTCATCTTGGAAAGAGACCGTTACGGTGGTTCAGGAGTTGTCGTTTGGGTAGCTGAACGTGTGGACTGAGCTCCAAGTTTTCGACACAGTTTCTGTAACCGGAGATCACTCTTGTAAAGAGGTGATACTTACCCATGTGCGTCTGTTCTGTGGTGTTGCCACACCAGACTGCTGATGTTCCACAACTACAAAAAAGTGAAGATATCACTCGAATGGATTGACCAGCGAACTTCCCTGATTTAAATCCCATAGAGCATGTGTGGGATGCTTTGCTCGGGAGACACCCAACAACTGAAATGGATGCTGATTGAAGAATGGGCACTCTTACCTCAAGAACTGTTGGACTATCTGGCATTGAGTTTGGAGAGATGGTGCAAAGCAACCATTATAGTAAGAGGAGGACATTCTAAGGAATATGTGCTTTTTGTTCTTTCTCTTGGACTGACAATCATGAGGATCAATAAAGCTTTTTTTTTTGTTTGATTTTATTTTATATGCATTTGATTTATTTTTGTGCAACCATGCTTTCGTCATCGTTTAAGTACAAAATGCTGTCTCTCATTTTTATAGGAATAGAGTTGCACGTTGTCGTATCCTCGCTAGATTCTCCGCTGATGTAATACCAAGAGAGCGTGACTTTCCTGACAAGGCAGTTAGAGGATAGCGAAGGATTCGAGAGAGAGAGAGGGAAGACGAAAAGAACAATGTGGACGAGATAGACGCCTCGTGAAATCCAGGGAGTTATTTTTGATGACGATTTCATTACTTTTTATAAATTAGCCTTCCCCTGTAATATTCCCTTTATAAATGCTCTTAATAACTTAACCAGGCCGTTGTTTTTCTGTTTCTAAATTTCATGTCTCTCAAATAATTTCTAATGGAGTAATGAAATTAAAAAAAAACTAGTTGTTTAAGTTTTGAACGTCTCAGTGTAATTCCAAGAACTAAATGTTGCACAGAATTTCAAATACTATTAAATATGGCTAGAAATCCACTGGATATTCTTACGAATAAAATATTATCGATATATACAGATTAATATCTCTCTCATAGCATAGTTTCCAACCATTAGAGAAAACTAATTCTCAAAATGTCTGGTGCTTTATTTTAAGAAAACACTGAAATTTATCCCTCATTTTCATAATCTTTGTATTTACTCAGCTTCGAACCTTATAACATTTCTCAGCGTTCACCAGTGTCTACTTTATTCTGATACCAACCTAATGTTGAATCAAAAATAGCAGTAATTGACAATTTTTAACATTAAATATTGTAGTAATAAAATGTAGCTAATAAAGTTTCTCCAGCAAATTTTCCCGAGTGTCAGTCGCTTGAGCTAAGTTGAAAAAACGTATTCTTTCGAACTGAACGTTTCAAAATATCGATTATTCAACTCAAGTTAAAATTCAACAGATTGTTCGGTACATTACAAGATGCGTAAGCCGATATGTGTGCTTTGAAAACTACTCAGTTCTTGGAGTGGGACATAATGGAGTCAAAACGAGAGCGATGGGGTGAAAGAAAGAGCTACACAAATGTATCTTGCAAACGTTTTCTACACAGGCATAAAAAAGGGATGGAGTTTACGAGACCCCTATGAAAAGGGTTAAATCTCACCAATTCCTTCATGTATTATTCATGTGCCAAGTATCTAAATATACAGATGCTTGGGAGGGGGAGATGAAATAATACCGAGTCATTTGGGGGATTACATTAGGCGGGGGAAAGACTCATGGAATCGGGTGTCCCTCTTCCATAAACCAGGGACAAGCTATGGGGATAGTACGTTATTATATCTTTCGAAATATAAATAACCGTCTTTTATTCCGTGATTTGACAGTGGTTTCTTCTTATTCAAAAGAAAAGCTCTCGCGTAATTTTAATAAAGAGAGCTTGTTTTAAATCCAGAAGATACAGAAATAAGATAAGACCTTTTCTTAGTTTTAAAAAGATTGATTATTTGTCGTTATTATATAAATTTTAGTTTCCTTCCTTTAAATATTGAAAGATAGTAAGAAAAGAACGATTTTTTTGGAGGAAAAAATCCCCTCTTGGAGTTGCATCAAACGAGTTCATATCACAACACAAAAAATCTCCATCCATATATTAAAAATAAAAATAAGCATTCCAACTGTCAAAAAATTTACTAGGGTAAATAAGAGTGGATAAGTAAATGTTTTATATAAAGCAAGTAATATTTGATATGGGACACTCCTCAAGAATAAATAAGGTCTCGATCACATAAAGTACATATCTTATTATTCCAGCTAGATTATTTAAGCACTCTATAGAGCTAAAGGCTTCTCTGATTTTCAAATTTTCCGATTTTGTAAACTCAAAAACCGATTTTAAAATTTACGCATATTATTATTATATATCATAAACACACATGATATGGTAAGAAGTCTAATCTGAAAAATCGAGGAATTTTGATATAAAATTATTCCAATTCGTTTTGTCAAAAAATATTTAAAATAACTTTTCGAAAAATTAGGAAATGAATTGAGCGAAAATTAATTGGAAGCTATTTGCGTTTTTTAAATTTGGAAGCTGCAAAAGGAAGTGATGGTTTGACAGTTAAAATGTCCAGAGGCAAAATACAAACGCTGTTTTCAATTGTGAGCAGCCCCATTACTTAAAATTCTTCAAAGATATTTTTAATACTTTCTAACTATTTCTAGAAAGCGGATTTGTGTTTTGGCATCTTCCAATGAAACCATTCAAAAATCATGTGTTTCACAATTCCTTCAAAATCTTCCTCTAATTTGTTTTATTCTAAGACATTTTTCAACATAAAATTCGTTTCAAAAATTAATTCTTTTCGGCGCATTAACATCTTGATTGAATGAAATCATTGAATTTTTTCTTCGGTTATTATTTTGTAATAAAGCAAAATTAATTAATTAAATTAAAAAAATCCTACTTATGAACTTAAACTACGGGAAAGTTCTCTCTAAAATGATTGAAAAACTTTATATAAATTGGTTTTATGAAAAGAATGGCATCTAATTTACGTAGGTAGGTCAATTAAATAATTTTAAAAACCCATGTTTATAAACACTACTTGTCCTCTTATTAAATAGAAATATAAATTTTAAAAAATAAGTTTGATACATTTAAAGAATTCTGAGCTGTTAAAAAGTTGTGAAAAATTATCTTTTCGGTTGATTGATTGAATATTAACGTCGCACTGTTCAGCTACTCGAGGGCTTTTGGCGACGGACCACGCAATTTTGAACCATGGTCAAGTGACGTGGACGACACCTGAGCTGGCACCCCCCTCTCCTAACTACCACACCAACGGGAGGACGTTTCAGCTCTCGACAGATTTAACGTGCATCGCTGCCCTACACGGCGGGTCTTTAGTGGTACTGGTCTCGAACTCGTGACAAAGCAAGCCACGGTAAGATACCTATACCACTCGGCTACCGTGGCCACATTATCTTTTCGGAATTGGAGCTCTAAGCTCGTCAGTTATCCTTTTTTAACACACACACCCCCGCTCCCTTTCCATTCAATATTGATCAATATTGAATGGAAATACAATGACTGTCATTGGATTTTTGAATATTTAATGTTTTGACAAATAAAAGAAGGGATTAAAATAAATAATAGAAATTTTGCTATAATTAGTGATAATGACGAGGTTAAAGTACACTAATAACATTTTCTTTCTGTTTCAAATGAAGCGTTATTCAATTGATATGGATGTGCATAATATATATACTACCATTGGAGTAAAGATTAAAAGTATCATTCCACTTTGTTGAGAAAAATTGTTGAAATGTTTTAATTCTTATGGTTATTCTATCTTTCAAAGTTCCAGGTAGTGCAAGAAAAAGATACATTCAGGGGGGTGTCCTAGGAGTCCGGACCCCCACTCCAAAGCCCTTGATTTTTTTTCTCGATTGATTATAATTTTAAGTATATAATGCGTAAAATTTAACTAAATATTTATTTTTAATGATTAATTTTATTAATTAATACTAATTATTTATTCAATAATTAGTTTTTTACTGTTTTTTGTTCCCCAAAATCGGCAAATTTAAGAGGAGCATGATACAAGAATGGTGGACTTTCGACCCTGGACCCCCTCCCCCTTGGAAAACTTCTGTGTGTGCTACTGGATACAGTTAATTATTTTGTTTCTATTCTACTTTTTTGTAGGTAATGAGTTTTGAATCTTTACTATAAACGCTCTTCATTGCTGCAAAATCTATTGAAATATGCTATCAACAAGAATTTATCATTAAAGAGCGAAATTCAGCCAATTAAGTGGATCGACTGTTTGTTAAGGCTGTCTTCGTCAAATGTACGAGGGCCTGAACTAAACGCGAAGCACCTTTTCACACAGAAAACTATCTCAATTTTCGTAACATTTTGAAATTTTGTAACATTTTAATTCATACATTTTCTTATAATATAGTGTCTTCGAAATTTTAAAATATTGCATAAATAATGATTTTTACGTTTTAACGTGTCAATGGATACCTCATTTAACACTACGGTATAGGAGAAAAAATGGGAAACCCATTTTATACCAAAAAAATGGGGCAACTTGGATAAAAAAATGAAGGATAGAATGAAATATGGTGCTCCCTATAGAATAGCGAAGCCAGAATACTTTTTTAACCGAAAGTATCCTCCAAATCTGGGTCCTACTCTATAACATTACGCCGAAGACAACTGTGTGTGTGTTGCACTCTAAAGTTAATAGTCATTTGAAATGAAGGTCAAGTGACACCTGAGAGTTATCGTCCCTTTCTTCAAACTAGCACATCACCTCAACGGTAGGACTTGCAACCCTGAGAGCATTGACTATGCATTTGACGTACTACCCAGTGGGTTCATCAAGTATGGAAAAAATATGAAGATTTTTTTTTTTAACTATTTCTCTGCTGATATGTAAATAATGAAATGCTACGAATGAAATGAATAAAATGTAGAGGAGAAGATAACACACAATGATGAACCAGTTTTTACAATATATATATATATATATATATAGTGGCAATTTATACACAGCAACATCTAATAAAAATTCATTTGAATTGTAAAAAACAACGAAAGAGAAGAAATTGAAATCCAGATGTATGTAAGGAGTCATCGAAATATTTCGAGGTGAACAAATGGTGGAGCCTTATGAAACTGCATAAGCTGCTGTGATTGGTTAATTGTGAACAGCCCCTCGTGTGGAAGCGACCGAAAAGTAAGCTTCGATCCCCGGGCCTATTAGAGCGGCCAACACTTCCAAAATCCGATAACAGTTGAAAAGGAAGATTTTAAAAGGCATCGTTTTTAACGAGACTTGTTTGGCTAAAAATTGGGGCTTCAGGTTTCAGAAGGGAAACGAAGCAATTGGGGGAGTCGGGTTTCTGCGGGCACGTGCCTGGTGACAGCCCGGTAATACGACACCGTGTAAGCCTACTCGTTAGACCGGGGCTTCTTTTTCCTTTCTATCGGGTAACAAATCACTAGCTAATTGGAAGGCCCATACACCACATTTGGCGCCAGTGCTATTATTTTGGCGAAGAAAGATTCTCCTTCACTTGTTTTGAGCTCGGTTAGTACTGAAAGGATTCTGAACAAGATTGCCTCAATGCATGGCATAGAATTTATTAGATAGATATTTCAATTAACTTTAGAACCAACAAAACTCTTCGTTTCTCGTTTTTGAAACATATTTTTAGAGCTCATTGGAACGAAAGAAAACTCAAAGCCAGTTAGAATAGGAGTAATCCTGAAATGAAATAGCATTTTGTTCATCAGGACATAGTATATCATTTGTTCATAACAATTGGTTGTCAAAATGAATCCTTTGAGTAGGGAAAACTCTTGTCACATTTTTTGCTTTCCACAGAATGAACGCATTTTGAATAGTTTCAACTGTTCAAAAAGAAAGTCAGTGAAGCTGCCCCATCCGTTTCATTTTTACTTATCTTGGGATAAATTTAACAAAATCTTAACTGTTTGCGTAAGACCATTGACATTATTTTTCTCATTTGTTGCTTTGACTGAAAAGCATTTTTTTTTTTTCGTTTCCTGTCATTTTAATGTTTATTTTTAAGATCCTTTTTTAATTTTTTCCCCAAGTATGTACATAAGAATTCAATATTTCCCTCAGTTTTGAAAATTTATAATTGTTATCTATGTAGAATAATAGTTTCTGGTTTTTATAATTCTGTACCTAAATTCACATTTTTACAACAATTCGACTCAATTGAGGACTCGAACCAAGTCTCTTGGATGTTAAACGTTTTGAATATATATATATATAGATGAATTGAATAGCCAGACTAACTTCCTAAGAACTGGCTTGTATTTTACTCATTGTATTAATTTTTTGTTACCTTACAAGATAATCTGCCCTTCGAGTTTTTATACCGAGTGATTCAAAAATAATGTGAACATTTTCAGAGCTTCATAAATTTTTATTGAATAAGGTTATTAACTTGAAATTTTCAGTGTAGCTTCCTTTAGCATAGTACACTTTAAGTAAACGTTTAGCCAAGCCAAAAGAGCCGTCTCGAACATTTTGGGGGGAATTTTTCTAACTTCCTCTTTGATTGCCTTTTGAAGCCCTTGAATTGTTCTTACTTTACATTTATTTAATTGTCTTTTTAAGTATTCCCATAAAAAACATTCGCAAGAAGCACAGTAGCTATTTCTCATAAGGGAAAAAAATTATTTATTTTTATTTTTTAGCCATTTTATAGTTGAATTTGTAGTATGACATGGTGCAGAATCTTGATTAAATAAAAACTTTCCTCGAAGGTAAAGACGTTTTCTTTCTTTAATCATGTGCTTCTAAACTTTTTGCTGATAGTATGTAGCATCCATTTCAGTCTTTGGTTCTACACAAAAATGGTTTTGTTGAGCCTTGAGAGGACATTCCCCTCCATACCATAACACCTGACGGCCAACTTGCCTTTTCCAAAAGTCGCGTGAAATACGTTGTATCTTCGTTTCGAGTTTTAAATGACAGTGCTTTATTCGAAGTTATTCATGTTTTGCATATACCTTTGTGTAACAATATATACAGAGGACAAGAGAGTTTTCTTCGTTTTCCTAAGGTCTTTGCAGACATTTCACGACAGACTGGTTTATTCACTTTTTTATAACCAATTTTCTTTATCTGAGAACAAATTGTCGATTGCGATACCTGTAGTTTCTTTGCCAAAGTTTTTTGAAGCAGAGGATTTTCTACAGCGGAAATTCTTCTCGACTTCTTTTTTTCTTTTCATTAAGGTCTTCCTTTTGTTCCCTTTTCTTTCCTGGAGTTTTTGATTACGAGCCAAATTTTATTTCGTTTCAAAGTTTAGAAAGTAATACATTAGAAAAATATATTTTTTTGATTTTTAAATGCTTTATTTATAACAGAATTTCAACAAACATCCTTCAAAAACCTTAAAATTTTGTGTGTTCCGTGTTTGAGGATGCAATTTCGGTACTCTAATTTGCTTCAACTAATAAAAATGGTTAGATTAATAATTTAAATGTTTCATTTTTAAAATAAAACCACATTAGTGAAATGATCGAAATTCACCATAAATAGTTATATGCTTTTAAAATTGGTCCCACTAATTTTGAATTAACCGGTCCATGCGGTTTTAATAAGAAACGGTGCTTCTATAGCTTATATTTGGGAAGTTGTTTAATAGAAATATAAATGCCAAAGCCTCTCTCTACTACTCTTTTTTAAGTCAACACATTTTTGCTCACAAAAATTGTGAGGAGGCGTGAAAGTACCAGAACGGAACGATAGACACGTTTCGTGGGAATAATGCTTCATTTCAATTTTCAGAATAGAAATTCGTTGCCAGTTAAAATACCTGTTCAGAGCGAGCTCGGTTGACTGTTTGAGCATAACCCTTTGAACCCATCGTGTAGAGCATTTGATAATGCATTTTTACTTGTCATTTTTCAAGGACATTTTGGATTCAGTTTTCTAGGTAAAAAATGCTTTTTTACCATTTTAATTTTTATGGTCAAATTCGCCTTCAATGAATATCGCATAAGGCAAAATGTCGATCCCCCCCTCTCAAAAAAAAAAAAAAAAAATCTCGAGTAGAGACTTTTCCCGATGAGATTTTGTACTAACGTTAATTCTTTTCTATAATGGTGAGATATAATAATTTCAAGAGAAACTCGATTCCTTTTTTATTCATTTGCATTGAATGCTTTTTGAATCTAATAGATTGAACTAACATCTTTTGCCACCCACTGAAATGATCAAACTACTCAAAGAAAAGTTACAGTAAATGAGAGCTGCCAAGGAACGTTCTATCATCGAGCAGATTTTTGTCACGATCCCTGAGAGGGAATTGATTTTTTTTTTTCATATGAAGTCGTACAAAAAAGGAACAGATATTTTCAAAAATGGGACAGGATTTCATTAAATAAATGAATTTAGAACGCTTTCAAATTTTAAAACAAAATTATTTGAAAAATTAAATTTTTCATTTATGCATTTGCACGAACAGCTTTAATATATAAAGGAATCTACAAATGGAAAGAACATTGTTCATCTTTTTTAAAATCTACATATAGAATGTAAGCATTCTTGAGTCTGAAACGAAAAAATATCTTGCAATACGATTTGAGTGTGAAACGAGAAAATTTTGAAAACTTGTAATAATTGGTTATTAAGCTTTTTTGCTTTAGCAGAATGAAATTATTGACATTTTAATTAAAATGTCTCCGTAATTAAATTAAATGAAACAAACTTTATCCCTTTTATTTTATTCAAGCTGTAAAAAAAGAAAGCTTTTTGATGATCATAAGCCTGAAAGAAACAAAAATATTCATTAAAACAGGACAATAAAAAATTGTTCAAATGTCGGTATATTTTTCAAAACAAAACATTATGACTGATTTAAAAAACTGATTTTTTTCAATAACACGCAATTAAAACACTTCTATTTAATATAAAAGGGGATATCATCAAAACACTGACATGCTAGTTCTCAGTAGGCCCTGTATTAAAATTCTTTGCGGACAGGAATTTCCTTTTTTTGTAAAATAAACAAATAGGATCGTATAAATAAAACTTATTTTAAAGCGTCGAAATAATTACGCATTGACATCCGTTTTTGGACATACGTTGACGCATTGACATACGGATTTTAGTTTTCCAAATTCTCCTGTTTCTATTGCTAAGTCCGTTCTTTTCCAATGGAAGCCTTAAGATAATTTGATAGACAATTGTGTTTAAAAGTATTTTTAAGTAATCAAATGAAAGAATGTGAAATGCTTTAAAAAATAAAACCAAAGTTGAAACATAAACTCAGGAAACTTCAAATATTTTAAAAGCTCATTGGTTATCATATTTGAAGTTTGGGAGCCAGCCTCCCAACTGTCAAACCACAAAAAAACCGGGGGGGGGGCCACGTCATTTTTAAGGAACTGTGTAGACTTCAATATTTTGTTTTGCTATTTGCCTTAAGAGCTTCCTCACACACAAAACATTTAAACACAACTACTAATAGTGTTGATACAGGTACTAAACGTTGATTGTTCCTGAAAAATAGGAACGAAATTCAGTTACTAACAAATAATTCAACTTCCAAGATCAATTTTGTACAAATCTAGTAAATAATTTTTAATCCCTAAGCCGATCCATTTTTTTGTCCTAAGCGCTTAAAAAAAGCCCCATTTTTTATTGCATATAACTAAGCATAGTACTTGATAAAATAGAAAATGGAAGATTTTTATTTTAATTTTCAATTTTAAAGTTTTCACTAAAATTTTTATTGTATAAAAACCACTAAATTTTTCTCTGTCACAGTTACACACGCGCGAAGAATGTTTCATATATCTTAAAAGAATCTCTCTCATACTTGTAAAAAAGTTTCATGTTCGTACCTCTTTTTGAAATGGTTGAGGGTTTTGCGTGAGTGTACATACAATGTGTATACACACAATGTACATGTGTACGCACACAATATGAAGTATGTTGTAATACAAAGTCTTAGACGGCAATTGTGGGACAGACATAATATTGGCTTTTTTGGACCATTTCTCCATTTTCATTTCTTCTCAAGCAACAAACTACACATTGTCTTGCCGATCTGCATCCCTAATCAAAAATTTTCAAGAATCTTAAATTCCTGGCATCAGTGGCGCACACAAGGGGGGGGGGGCCAGACCCCCCCAAAGCCCTTGATTTTGTTCCGATTGGTTATAATTCTAAGTATATATTACGTAACATTTAATTAAATATTTGTTATTAATGATTAATTTTATTAATTAATGCTAATTATTTATTCAATAATAAGTTTTTTACTATGTTTTATTTCTGAAAATCGACAAAATCAAAAATAGCATGATACAAGAATGGTGAACTTCCAACCCCCCGGACCCCCTGAAAAGTTCCTGTGTGCCTGGCATCAATGAAAAATTCATCGCAAAGAAAATCCTGTATGAGAAGTACCATGGACAAACTGCATTTCTTCAAAACGCTATAAGAATTAAAAATAAGAACAAATCTCTCTCTCTGTCAAAGATAGAAAGATGATAATCATACAGCGTACGGGCAAACTAGTCATGACCAACTTTCGGTAGCCCTTGTGGTGTACGGGTCAACCGGATATTAATAAAATATTGATCAAAACGAAGACTAAAACTTTAAAAATTATCACATGATATGAATATTCGTTTAGTTTAGTACTTAAAATTATACATGACAAATTTTAAAAACCCAAACTGTTTTATAAATTTAAAAAAAAAAAAAAGAAAAGTTTCTGATTAAAAAAAAGTTATATATTTCTACAATATATATTTCTAAAGGTAATTCAACTTCACAAAACATTATTACAAGAGGAAACCCTTAATTGGATTTCAGTATTACAGGTATGATAGGTACTTCTATTAAAAGTAGTGATTTCTACTTATATCACAAGCAGTGGCGAATACTAGGGGAGAGTTTGGGGGTTCCCCCCATAGACCAATCGATATTCCTAGGCATCTAAATTTTTTATAATGCAACCCCCTCCCCCATCAGAGAGGTCTGCTTACGCCACTAATCACAAGTATTAAGAAATGCGTTATATACACACACAAATAGCGGTGAATAATTTAATATTACTATTTTAAATATTATCAATTTATTCTCCTATGTTGGAGCAATATGTATGCGCGTTTCTGATTATTCTTTATTTTTCTTAGTTTTAAGTTTAAAAGCGTCACTAGGATATGACCAATTTTCTCTCATTTTTTCAACAGTTGATCCCGCAAATAATCCCAACGTAATCGTTAGAATTAACAGAGTGAAATGAAACTAATTTTAAACCTCTCATTGGAAGGCTGTTAGAATGATTACTTTTGGAAGGCACCGTATTTGGGAGAAAAGACTTCGGCCCCACATTCCCAATTATTCGAAGCAATCAATTGGTAACAGAGGATTCTATCTTTTCTCAGGATGGGGAAACAGTTTTCGAACCCTTACTGATCCCATTCGGTGTTTTGAATGCTATACAATTAAAAAAAAAACCGAGATGAATACAATTCGCTTTCTTTGCACCACCTCTGGCCGACTAAGGGACAAGCCTTCGGGCAGCTTCCAAGTGAGAATCAACAGAGGAAGTTTCCATTTCAAACTTTGAATTATCGGCTTTTTCTAATGGCGGTTCTTTAAGCTTCAAAGGGAGGTTCTACTTTTGGCTTACATGCGTCAAACATAATTAAAAGATAATTTTCCGCTTAAATAACTTTTATTTTTGGAAAAAAGTTTTTTTGTCCGAATCAGGAAGTGTTATTTTAATTCATTTTTTAAAGATATATCCTATCCCTGCAGTTTTTGATGACTAAAATAAAACTGAGAAAGATATCACGTCAAGAAATGGGATTATTGACTAAAAATGAAATATTGATTTAATTTAATTAAGACTAATCCGGATCTTTTTTTAAAAAAGAAATCATTTCTAATGAAAGAAATGCATGCTAATTTTCCTATACCAATTGACTGACCTGTGACCACGAACTTGTGACCGGAGAGTTGTGAGTTAGAGTCCACTTAAGTCCCGTCATGTAGAGGGGCTGATGTATGTTCCAAAGTCCTCCCGTTAGCTTAGTGGGGAAGTTCGGAGAAAGGGATGCATCTCAGGCGTCAGCCTCATCAGCCAAAAGTATGTTTTTCGACAACAAAATGATTACAGGGTAATCCTTAAAGATATATAATTAAGATGAATTGTGTGTGTTGAACGAAAAATGCGAATTGAACTTGACATTTTATATACAACAAATTCTTAATTCAGATTGTTGCTTTTTTTTTTCCACATCAGAATTAGAAAGAGCATCTAATCAAGTTTAACACAAATTCTTTTGAAAAAAAAATTGATAAAACAGAATGTATATTTAATGTTTATTATTAATATGTTTAATTTATTTTGAAAATTTTCACTTTTAGTGAAAATAGCTTGATATTTTGCTTAGTGTATAATATTTTAAATTAATTACAAAATTCGTACCGAAGTGAATGGGCTTACAAACATAATGAGTGTACGTATATGTGATTAATGCTATTCTTTAAAATAGTTTTTCTAAGCCTTTTTAATTGTCTTTGATTTCAATAAAACGACCCAATTGGCAATGACTATTGTTTCATAAATGCAGATAATAAAATAAACGTAATTTTATACTTATGTACTAAAAAAAACTTGTAAGTTCCTTTTATACTGTAAAAATTAGCGAAAATACATACTCATGTCATGCGTTTCTTATTTAAAGCAAAGGATTAATTTTTATTTATATAGAGATTTATATAGGGATGATAAGAGATGGATTATATCTTTCCACCGTCTATATCAAACAGAAGGGGCTAATATTATCCTCTTATTTGTCCTTGGGTTTTGATTTATTTTTTGAAAAGATATTAAAGTGTTATAATACACGTTTTTATAAAGTAGTTCTGAATGCAATTTCTCTAAGATGTCTTAGGTCCCCTTTCTGTAAACTGAAAAACCTACAATTATTTCAATACATTATGTAGAAGTATCACGGTAATGGGCAATGAATATCAGAGTTCTCCATTTTAAATATAATATTTATATATTCTTTTTCCACACTAGGAGAATGGAAAAGGAAGATGTTCAATCAAGGTAAATATATATTTTGTAAAATAACACTTAGCTAAAAAAAAATTTTTAAAAAAAACCCTTTTTTGTTTGTTTGTTTATTTATTTTTTTCATTTTTCATTTGTGGGTGTTTTTTCAGGCTTAGCTTTAGACAAAATGTGAATAAATTGCTATCAAATTTCAGTCGAGAAGATTATGATACTGTATTTATTAAATAAACAATGATAGAGAAAAACAGTTTATTTGTGATATTCCCACTTACTATTGGATAAATCTTCACTGACACTAATCAATGTTTGTGTAGATCTTTGGTGGAAAACTGGGAACCTTATCGAAGCAAATCGAAAGCAATTGCTATCACGCATTAATGCCGTTATTATATTCACTCGTCACAGGGGGAAAAAATTACATATTCAACCTCTCGAGTGATTTGAATACAATATTCGAGCTGTCCATGGAAGGTTCGAAGAACAAGAATGAATTTTGAAGGAAATGTATCAATACTCACTATATTTGCTTTATCTCAGTAAGAATAAGATACAAGAAAATTTTTTTTAAAAAATTTATGCGTTTAAGAAGCACTCCCTTTTGGAGTAATCTTAAAAGCATCCGTTTAAAAGGCGAATTCAAACGAGAAATTTTCTCTGGAAAGTCACTTTTTAAGTTGTTTCTTCGACATCTTAATCGCTGCTTGACGTTTCAGAAGCCATTAACGCCAAAAGCCACAATCTTAACCCTGACCTTTTTATAACTTAGCTTTTGACAGCGACATCCATTAAAAATCAATTGGTAGAAATCTTTTCTACGTTCCATAAAAATTGAAAACTTTCCATTCAAACTAAGAGTGGTTGAAAAAAAAGTAGGAAATGTGTGTGTGTGTATTTGAAGTCAAACTATTTCAAGAAAGAACGATATATATAAATATGTTTTTTCTTTCTATAGCAGAGCAAGAGTAATAATGACTAAGAAAATGTAACAAGAGTAAGTCTTATTTAAAACAGAAAGAGTTTTAAAGAATTCAAAAGGAATGGTCGACATTTTCTTAATGTCTAATAATATATTTCTTTAATCTGTCGATCTTTCTTGATATCAATATCTGACACATCTTTCCAACTCGTACAAATGATTTGATTAAAGCAGTGTTTCTCAAACTGTGCGGAGCTCACATAGAGGGCCTAGGAGGAAGATTGAAAAGTCGAAAACAAAAGATTATTTTTAAAAACTTATTAATTTACCCAAAGTAAGCAAACAAAATATATTCTGAATAAAAAATAAAATACACATTCACACTGATATAACCTACTTATAAATATGTATCAGTACTGCGCAATGCATTTTATAATTAATTTAACAGTGCTAAATTAAGAACAAGTTGAATAATACCAGTGCCCATGGGCTTGTTATACATAAATTTATATACAAAAATCAACACTTATCTTGAAAATTTGTACGGTTTATAACTAATCCCTTAAATGCCGATTAAAAATAACGCAGTTCTCCCTCCCCTCCCCCAATGCCACCATTTAACACGTAGGCGAGTGTATGTAGTATATTGGGGGGGGAGGGGTAGTAAAGGAATAAATAAGCAAAAATCCTCTGAAGTAAATAAATCCTTTGCAATCCTTGTCAAGGTCATTTTATTGCATTTCAAAGCCTTCGAAATAATTTTATGAATAGCAGTGCACAGAGAAAAGATCTTACTTTGGAAAGTCGTATATATACGCAACAGGAAATTAGCGCACTGGCTGAGCGAGACGTTTCTATACGCCGGTGGAACTTGAGAGTTTAAAGTCGTATTGTAGGTTCAGCGTCAAAGTAGAGTATTATTAAATTCAATATATTGTTATTGTATGGAAGGGTGGCACGATGAAAATTATATGATTGAATATTGGGTTGCAAATATTGAAACTTTGAGAAGCACTGGATTAAAGCAAGTTTTTTTAAACAAGTCATCCATCAAAGAAATATAAACGTAATGTGTTATGGGGCTTAATTCCTCAATAAATAGACTGGTGAAAACCATTAAAGGGAGGAATAGTTATTGTTTTTTTTATCGAAAGAAAAAATAATTAACGCATCTACGCAAATAAGGAATTAGATGCTCTCTTCGCGAACACCTCTGCCACTCAGTCACCTGAAACGTCGTAAGGCGTTTGTGTAGAGCAGTGATTCCCAAAGGGGCCTATATAGACCACCAGGGGTCTATGATAGTGAATCTCATTAAACTAGGTCGTGACTTTAATGTTTTTAAAAAATTAATCAAGTGAAAACCAAGTTTTACCTATTTAACAGATTTATTTACTAAATATAATGAGGCTAATTTGCACTTACTGGGGACAGCATACATTTTATTAAAACAAGAACCATTTCAGCGTTTCTCTCAATAGTTCAGCTAAAGAAGTATAATACTGGAGGTCTCGAATTTTCTCAATTTGTCACAGACAATCTGTCGGGACATTTTAACCTACGTTCAACATTTAAATGTCTTTAATTCAGATTTTGAAACCAGGTTTGAGAATGTTTTGACTATGGTAATACAGTAATAGGCAATGTGAATTCATATGGTGACATTAAAAAAAAATGTCACATTATAATAGAAACTGATCATAATAAGCACTAACGAAGATCTTAAAGTTTAGAAACGGATGTCAGCAATTTTGGCTTTAAAAAATTAAACCTGTTATTTGTCCCGTATTACAGAATATCGCGAGGAAGTGTGTGTGTGTTTTCAATTGCTTTTCCTAGTGTGAAGGAGTTTCATTGCGGTTTCCACAATCATCAAAAAAAAAAAAAAAAAGAAAGAAAGAAAAGAAACCGAACACACTACTAACAGGGGAGATTTAAAGTTCAACCTGGATTTATACCAAGCACAACCTGGGCAAGATTGGTACTAAATGTGGAAAATTTGATATTGTATAGCACCAGATTCATCCCTCCCATTAAAATAATTTGTTTATTGTTTAGTAATTGTATTTAACAGTTTTATTTATTAATTAACTTTTAATTTACTTAACATGTGCTTCTTAAATTTTAAACACTCTACTTGATTACAGCTTGAAATTGAATTCTTGTAAAGTAGGAGTAGCTGTCAAAAAGTTGATGAATTTTCAAAAATTCAATATTAATTAAGCAGCTAAAACCGAAAAACACGGCAAGGGAGACAAAAAAATTTGGGAACCTCTGGTGTAGAGGTACCGTACTTGCTCTCTGAAGCCTGTAGCGTAAGGATCTTTTGAAACATCGTAGCTTAGCCAAATTCTTGTTTTTTGAATTTCTTTGTTTACCCGTTGTCATCATCGTCTTGACCAGAGGTATTTAAACTTTTTCGAATCACGGAACCCTTAGAACTATTACACGTTTTTTTTGGAACCCCATTCCACACGCACTTAAGAGAATAGATGTCAAAATAATATTTAAAATAAATCAGCATGTTATAGGTACTTTATATAAAGACAATTAAAAAATTATTGTATTTGTTATTAAAAGGTTTTTATATGTAATTTTAATATATAATTTACTCACTAATAATATTAATTTGTAATGCAAGTGTCACCTACCTATGCTTTATATTTAGGAAATGGGATATATGCTGGTATTTTTTTACAAACTGTCACAATCTATGTCTATTGAGTCGTATTTCATATTCTGAGGTTAATTTGTTTTAGCATTTTATTTTTATATCCACTCTCGTTGAGATATAGTTTTTACTTTAATAGATTGTTCTGAATGGCATTGAAATGTTTATAAATGTGTAAGAAATCCTTTGTATTTTGTACGAATTTGCAGCCTAAAATTTAGGCGCTGTTCTTTCTTAAATTTAACGCAAAATCTTTTGATAAGTGTTTTCTATCCTTTATAATAGATGTTTTCCCCCATAAATGAAAAAAGACGTATTTTTACAAACAAAAAACTATTTAGTTCTTCGGAACATAGTACCAATGAGTATAAAATTATTTCAGAGTACTTGGGATAGTAAACAACAGAATATTTACAAACATATAAGAAAAATGTTTTATTTTTTATTTTTTTTTATTATACTATGATAAAAGTTCAAAATACAGTTATATTATGTATAAATAAAAAAAATTTCAGTTTTACTGACTGAAATGAGCTTTAGATATTTGCAGTTATACAAACTTCATAAGAACGTGATTTCATTTTGCATACACATTTATAATTTTCTTATCGATTTTCTTATTGTAACTTAAGGAACCCCTGGGTATGCCTCATGGAATGTCAGGGGTCCATGGAACACAGTTTGAAGACCACTGGTCTAGACGATGCCACAAGATGGCTTATTGCTGGAAGACTCGAGACGGGCCAATCACTGGCTACCAGCTGTAGGAATCTAGGGGTTTCGAGAAATGTAGTTTCCACTCTGTGGAAACAGTTCACAGAAACGGAACAGTGACCCGGCAATTTGTGGTTAAGGTTGCAAAAGAGCAACGACTCCGGCTCAAGATCGTTTTTTTTTTTAGATTTCTTTTCAAAAGGGATAGGCTCGGGACACCGACACAACTATCTTGCAACCTGTATAATGCAACAGAAACATCCATCTCACGGGTAATATTCGCCCAGAGACTTCATGCAGGTGACTTGTATGCCAGATGCCTTATAGTCTTTGATTGGGAATCACAAAAAGGACCGTCTAGTTTTGTGCCAAGAACACCTGTCTTGGACAGATGATGATTGGGTTTCTTCAGTGATTGTTGCGATTCGTCTGGAGGGTGATTCGAGATGCATTTGGAGAGAACCCGGGAGTTGATATCACTGTCGAAAAGGATCACTTTGGTAGAGTTGGTCTGATGGTCTCATGGCAGGACAGGAATACCAACCTTCATGTGTTTGGTAGTGGTACTCTGAAACGTCAGATGTACAGGAACGAGAACCTTGCACCCTATATGTCAAACTTTTCCGCGGAGCATTTTATCTTTATGGACGATAACGCACGCCCACACAGAGCTCAGTTGGGGGATGAATACCTCCAATAGGAGGATGTTCAACGACTGGAGTGTCCAGTGATGTCCCCTGACCTTAATCCCCTTGAACACGTGTAGGACGTTCTAGGACCCTCAATTCCCGCTCGCCATTCCAACGACCATCGATGAGCTAAACAATGCTTTAGTGCAAGAGTGAGTGCGGTGGTGACAGGGGTTGATAATTTTCATATTAAACAGTATAAAACCCTGATGCAAGAGTTGTGTAGATGTTAGAGGGGATCACACAAACCCTATTAGATATGTTTTCTCTGACTGACAGGATGTTGATCAACTTCTGTGCAGGACAAGTGGTGAATTTCCTTAATTAGGTTGCAGGTTGTGCCTATTTTTGTTTTCCCATATATTGGCCTTATATCGGAAGATATTTTGACCAGGTTTGGTTTAATTTACTTTGTTAGATTTTTTTTATTGCAAATAAACCCTTTGTCTCTTTAATTGTTTTCCTCAGTGTACATATAATGTTCATTTAAAAAATTCTTAAAGATGTTTTAAGTAGAAAGAAAGAGAGAAGAATTTAAGACATTCGTTAGAAAAGGGAAAGAAAGAACTTCGAAACATCTCGCGAGTACACAGATTGATACACTTTAAAAGAAAGCAAAAATACAGAGCATTTCAGGAAAAGAAATTCTTTTAAACAATTGAAAAGCACCATTTTAGGACAGAATTTCTTCTGCAAGAGCACAATTCGAATGGAATTCTGTTTTTCCAATACAGTGGAGTCCCAGAAACTCGGCAGTAAACCACATTTTTGGTGGATAAGAAAGAACACAAGGAATTACACTACTAGTCATTAAAATTGCTACACCAAGAAGGTGACATGTTACAGACGTGAAATTTAAAAGACAGAAAGAAGATGCTGTGATATGCAAATGATTAATTTTTCAGTGCATTCAGACAAAGCTGGTTCCGGTAGTGACACCGATAATGTGTTTAATGAGGAAATTGTGCAGCCGGTCTCTCATACACAAACTGCATTCGAACTTTGTTGCCTGGTGAAAAGTTGTTGTGATGACTTGCTAGAGTCCATTTGTAGAGGGCGCTGGGAAAGCGCGGGTATGTAAGGGTGTTTACGCCCACACACTCGAGAGTGAGAGACAGTGAACGAAGGTATGCGACCTGTTACGTGTTTACCATATTACTGAGCATTTTAATTAGCTTATTAAAATAGCATATTTTAAAAGTGTATAATAAAGTCCTCTTATATTTGCAAAGAAGAGTGTGAGAGTGAATGATTTTGAGTAGTGATTGAGTTATTCCATCCTGACTTAAGTAAATATAAACGTGAAATCGTGAACGTTTGAGTGCCGGGTTCGAGTGAGTCTACAACAGACTAATGTAAGAAGTAGAAATGCATACCAGCACGTTTCTGACTTTGATAAAAATTGAATTGTAGCGTACCGGGATTGCGGTCTATCGTATCGCACTATTGCTGCTCGCGTCGGTCAAGATCCAGTGACTGTTAGCAGAATATGGAATCGATGGTTTCAGGACAGTAATACGGAATGCCGTGCTGGATCTCAACGGCCTCCTTTCACTACCAGCCGAGAAGACTGTCATGTTACCCGAATGACCTTAATGGATCGTGAAGCCACGTCACGAGCTCTGAGTGAAGAATTGGGGGCGTTTGCAAGACAACAAGTATCTGAACGAACAGTTTCATGACATTTGAGGCAGAATTAGACTTTCAGCTTGAAGACCATGGCTGCAGCTACCCTGGACGCTATATCACAGACAAATGCGTCTTCAATGGTGTGATCAACGACGAACCTGGCGCACGAATGGCGAAGCGTCATTTTTTGAGATGAATCCAGGTTCTGTTAACAGCATCAAGATGGTCGCAAACATGTTTGGATACATCATTGTGAACGCACATTGGCTGTGTCTATTCGTTATCGTCATTCTGGCCCATCACCTGGCGTGATGGTATGGGGTGCTATTGGATACACGTCTCGGTCAACTCTGTCTCACACTGACTACACTCTGAGCAGTGTACGTTACATTTCTGGTGTGTTATGACCCTTAGCTCTACCCTTTATTCGAGCCCTGCGAAACCCTACGTTTCAGTAAGACAATAAATACACGACCGCATGTTTCCGATATTATACGGACCTTCCTTGATACAGAAAATGTTTGGTTGTTGCTCTGGCCTGTGTGTTCACTAAATCTCTCGTCAATAGAAAACGTCAGCCGATGGTTGCCGAGTGACTGGCTTGTCACCATACGCCAGTCACTACAGTTGATGAGCTGTGGCATTGTGTTGAGGCTGCATCTGTACCTGTACATGCCCTCCAGAGTCTCTGTTTGACCAATATATTTGTCCAATAAATATCATTTTGTTATCTGCATTTCTTCCTGGTATAACAATTTTAAGGGCTAGTAGTGTGTGTTAGAGCTGAGAAAGAGAGGCAAAACTTTGCAAAAAAAAGTGAAAATTATTATTAAGGTCCTAAAGTTTGAGGCGAAAATGAGTTTTATCAGTTTATATTTGATCCCAAGTATTTAATTAACTTTCACTTGAAATGAGCAATTTAGAGCATATGAGTTCTTCTGATTTCCAAATTCTGAGTAATAAGTTGGTATTTTCAAACCGTTGAATAATGACTTGAAATCCATGCAAGAGCTGAATTATTCTGTATAAAAATGCTTCTCAGGACTTGTAAGCAAGCTCGATACACCCAGAAAATTTAAGAACCTTTAGTATCCCTGATATTCTAATACAAAAAAAAAAAAAAAAAATAATTCAAACTACCACACAACAGCAAAATGTGGCTAAAAAGAAGAGTTAGCTTTTCTATGACAATGGGATTTCTCACTCTGAAACTATACGGGGCCTAATGACAGAGGCACGTTTTGAACGTTAATAGTTTTCCACCCGCAATATGTAAATAAGAAGGTAAAGAGTGAACGATAAATTAATTTTTGGAAAAAAATATATGCACTTGGATGTTGTTTTCTTAATAGGAGGTGTAGCGTTATAATTATATACTACGTTCCTTATTCATATAAATCACTGCCACACAGTAGCGCACACAGGAATTTTTCAAGGGGGGGGGGGCCCGGGGTTGAAAGTTCACCATTCTTGTATCATGCTATTTTTGATTTTGTCGATTTTCAGGAACAAAACACAGTAAAAAACTAATTATTGAATAAATAATTAGCATTAATTAATAAAATTAATCATTAATAACAAATATTTAATTAAATTGTACGTATTATATACTTAGAATTATAACTAATCGGAAAAAAATCAAGGGCTTTGGGGAGGTCCGGCCCCCCGGGCCCCCCCCCCCCCCCCTTGTGTGCGCCACTGCTGCCACAACATTCCATGTCAGTTCTTTTCTCTCTCTTCATGAAAAACTCTTTCTCCGATATAATAAAAATAATCAATTCATAATCAATTCCATTGTTTGAATCAAACGAGAGTATTTTTTCGGAACATTTTCAGGTCCTAAGTATTAGATATTGCTCTTTTCATTATAGAACACATTTTAGGAAAACCGAAATAAATTCAATTCATTGAGATCCTCAAAAAGCTCTTCAAGAATAATTATATTGAAGTTCTCATATACTTCTAATGTATATTAGAAAAGAGAACCTAATTTTAATTAATTTTGTCCCCAGAATACAACATGTTTCAGACATTCTCTTTCTATGGCTTACTTCGTTTTGTACTGCTAAATATAGACAAAACAACATCACGTTCTTTATACTAAATTCTACGCAAAACCTTTATTATTATTTCTATCAGTTAAAAAAAAAAGGAAAGCATAATACAAACGTTCATGTCAAAAACTCCGGTTATAACGATATACGCGTACTTTAGTTTTCAACTGAAATAACCTTAACCATACTTTCAATTGCTAACATTGATATAATAATGAAACAGAAAGTTCAATTAAAGAGATTAATTCCTTTGAGATCGTTTTTTAATCTTGTCTATTTGCCACCTTAAAAAAACAAATTTTTGAAGACTAGCACTCAGTTTGAAATTGATCTCTGAAACAAAATGAGGTTATTGTTGAGGGTATTTCTGAGCCCCTTTTCTTTTCAAGTAACGAGGATGACACCTGAGAGCTAACATCCAACACCCCCAAACATCCGTACAATGCAAGGACTTGGGGCCTCAACGGATTGAACACCCCTCTACTCAGCGGGTTTTTGGGGGCACCAAAATTCCAACTGGACACCATTGGCCACGAGTTCGCAACTCTGACACCTTGACTACTCAGTTGAAGCCTTTTGCTTTAAAGAAGCAGAATAACAAAATAATTGAGATAAAAATACGAAATTAAAAAAAAAAATCAATTAAGGTAAGAATTTTATATTTTTTCGTTGGAAGACTTTTTCATCTCCATCGAAACGTAAAT
>BMAV01025235.1:360889-387335 GCA_019973955.1 Trichonephila inaurata madagascariensis | reverse complement strand
TGGGGGGGGGGTCCGGACCCCTAGGACACCCCCTTGTGTGCGCCACTGGTTGTAACAAATGCTATTTCTTAACAGAATTTTGTGGGAGATTGTGTATTGAGCTTCTAATAAATAAAAATGTTTTTCTCAGAAGAAAAGGATATATGAAAAGCATTTTTCTATCCGTTACGATTTCTTAATGGTAGGCACGGGTAATGAAATTTTGATTTGTGCTGATTCGAAACAAGTCCACAGTTCCTTTTTTCTTATTATTCAATCACGGAGAAATTAAAGTATAAAGATGGAAAAAAAAAAAAACAACAAGTCTTACAGTAGTCGCATATGATGTGTAACATCTGACATGTTATCGTGATAAATACGCAATATTAACTTTTTTCCTGAAAAAATATGAAAAAAAAAATCTCTCTCGCGAACGCGGGTATGATTGGAAATAATTTTCTATCGAATAATTATTTCTTTAATGAAAATTGTATTTAATTAACAAAAAAAAAACAATATTTTATCAAAAATAATTATTCTTGTTCAATTTGGGGAAGAGCGGAGACAATAGACTTATGATAACTAAAATATGACACATATACTTGTGATTTCAAAGTATTTAAAAACCGTTGAAAAACAGCGTCAATAACAGTACCACTGTTAGCAGTCGAAACATTTTGATAAGTGTTCATTTCGAGCTTGAGTTCATCATTCATAAAAGCTATGAGCTGCTCAGCTTTTGGCAAACTGAAGTTAAAGTTAAAATCACCACTCAAAATCAGGGGAAGCGAGTGATAATTTTTTAAAAGAGCAGAACCAACTTCGTTATACGGTAAAAGTACACAATGCAGGAAATCTTTAATTTTTTTAACCGTTTGATTCGAAGAAATGTATACGACCACCGAAATCACTGTTTGTCCATTTTTAAATAAGCATTCTGCCGCACTTATGTCTCCCAATATCGTGACTAACGGATTTAGAGTCAAGCGCTCGAGTGCTTGATGGCTACTAGAGTTGGACCCCCATGAGAGTGTAGCGAAAAGACACATCCACGCACTCTCATTGGTCAAATCAAGTAGCGCGCACTTACGTCAAATCGTGTTACACACATCCGTTCCTTTTCACGAGATCACTCCCAACAAATATCCAGCAACCGAGAGGAAAGATGTTACACATCAAAAATTCCGGTTGTTTTTAGGTACAGAATATTAGAAGATAAAAAAAATTTAAAGAATTTCAAAAAAACCCTTAAGTTCTGAACCGTGATTTTGCAAAAGCGTGTAAATGGATAATATTTATGATATTTAGTGTCACTTAGATTAGAATACATGTATAAAAAATTTTTAAGGACATTATGACAAAAAAAAATTATTTAAATACAATATTTTGGCAAAAAATTAACTTAAAATAACCTTTTTTCCAAATGTTCTCCTTTTGTAAAAAATGCTTCTATTGTATTAATATTTTGCCTGTATTCAGCTCAGACCTCTGTACAGAGGCTCAACTAGCATTTTTGAAATGCATAACTTGGAAGTTGGTTTTTCCATGTTTTACGAAAACAGAAGGGAGAAATTTTAAGAAAATACGCCGATAATTGTTTCAAATGGTTGTAACTCTGAAAATAATTTGAATTTTTCAAAAATCATAGTGGAGCCTCTGTACAGAGGTCTGAGCTATATACAGGCAAAATATTAATACAATAGAATCATTTTTTATAAAAGGAGAACATTTGGAAAAAAGGTTATTCTAAGTTAATTTTTTGCCCAAGTATTGTATTTAAATATTTTTTTTTTGTCATATAATGTCCTTAAAACAATTTTATACATGTATTCTAATCTAAGTGACACTAAATATCATGAAAATTATACATTTATGCTCTTTTTTAAAATCATGATTCCGAACGTAGTCGGATACCTTAAATGTTAAAATGACTTTCTTCCCTCTTTTACCGATTTCAATTTTTCTTTGTAGTAATAATTTGAGACACTGAAATGAATAAACACTCTCTTCAGTCTTAATTTTATCAAATTTTGCTCGATCAAAGTCTACAATCAAGAGCTCATGCTTCATTTTTTAAAAATATTTTAAAAGTAAATCCTTTCAAATAATATACGGCTTTATTACAATGCTCAGAAAAACCTTTTATGCCATCATCTATATTAAAAACGTGTTAAGTGAATCGTAATAAAATAGACAACAAAGAATGTCAGTAAAAAATTCATGAATCAATGAATGAATGAAACAAATCTATTAAAGAAACCAAAAATAAAAATTACATCTGTAAAAAAAAATCTGGTAATATTTTTGTTTCTATTTCTAATTCGTCATATTTTGAAGTGATTCGACACTTGCCCAAAGTGTGACGACAACCGCATAAAAAATGAATGCCAGTGGCGCACACAAGGGGGGTGTCCTAAGGGTCCGGCCCCCCAAAGCCCTTGATTTTTTCCCGATTGATTATAATTTTAAGTTCATAATACGTAAAATTTAATTAAATATTTGTTTTTAATGATTAATTTTAGTAATTAATATTTATTATTTATTCAAGAATTAGTTTTTTACTGTTTTTTGTTCCTCCAAATCGACAAAATCAAAAGGAGCATGATACAAGAATGGTGGACTTTCGACCCTGGGGGGCCCCCGCCCCCTTGGAAAACTTCTGTGTGCGCTACTGATGGATGCTATATATAAAGAAACTTATTCACATATTTTTCTATTAAAATCTCGTTCTCTTTGCTTTTAATATATTCTAACTAAACAATTCTTCTCAAGCATCTGCTAACTGAATTTTTTTAATAATTAGAAGAATTTGACAAAAGCTCTATATCTAACGTATGCCATGAGATTATTGAGATTTTAAAGGAATTCAAAACTGGGAAATTTTGTTTTTCAATCGCGTTGTCTTTGAATTTTTTTTTAAAAAAATGAGTTAAGCTTCTTTCTTTTTTAAATTTTGAAATGTCTTTAGTTGGAAATGGATTGGATTGAGCTACTTTTGAAAAGAGATGTAATAAAGCCAATTCCCCCTCTTGAAGAGAAAGAAATGGGGAAAAAGGCATCGGAGAGCGTTCGAAAATGTCCTCTCTTTCTCTCCCGAGGAGCAGGTAAACGAAGGAAAGAACGAAGAAGCGGGAAGATGGATCGAGAGAGAAAGACAAAACCGTTGTTGCTCACTAATTTCGTGGACATTGGGTAATTTTGCCCCAGCAAGAGTGTTTTCCCGGACAAATCCCACTCGGTCATCCTTCACACTGACGTCGGTAGTTAGGGCTTGTTGAGGTGACATCCTTCTGCCTCCTTCGATGCCAATAATTCGCACAAATTTCACGAAATTGCTTAAAATTAGCCGAGATTAGAGCAGCGGGGAGGGCCACGCTAACGACCGACAATCCTGTTCGTGTGGACCGAGCTGCCGACCCATCAGTCGGCTACACACACCGCTGCGATTGGGATGTCTTGGGCAGAAGCTCCTTCGCCGAGTGGATTAGTCCTTGCCTTTTCCGCGCTTGCTCGAGGCTCTTTTCAATGGAGGATTTCGAAAGGAAGTGGAAAAACAAAACATTTGTATAAATACCTTTTCTAACGAAGCAAACGTGACTTTAGCAAGCACATCTCAATCAGTAAAAAGGATTAGAAGTCTTGCTCTCGGAACCGTTAACGTTGGAATTCTTAGGGACAGTTATTTAATAGATTTCCTCTACATCTTGAAAATGCGTTAAGGGAAATTTTCAACCAGGATAATTTTTCAACGCTTCTATTAACAATTATGAGCACTGAAATGATTTGGATATTTAGAGAGATAATATCAGCAACTTTCTCTAAATTATAAATGTGTAACTAAATTAATAATTAATATATATATATATATACATATATATACATATATGTGAGTGTGTGTGTGTATGTATGTATATATATATATGATAGAAATTGTAGTATCAAACTCCCCACATTCCCATAAAAACTAGTCTTTTTTATTCAGTCAATATTGTTTCATTCTATTCAGAATGTTCGAACACGTCAAGCTTTCATGGAGAATCCCTTTTAAACTGAAACCAAATCAATATTAAGGATTATACAACATTCGTAAGAGGGTATCTAATGGCATCTTCTCTTTCTTCAGCCTTTAAGGCATGTAGATAAAAAGTGTGTTTCTAGTTATTTTTAAGTATCTCACTATCGAAAGGAAAGTTTAAGATTCTACAAAATATGCTTCCAATAATGATAAAACGCGCTCACATCGATAAAATTATTGTAATAAACCTTTTCAAACCTGAAACAGAAATAACTCTCATTTCCTCCTCGAAACAATTAATATTTATTTAAAAAATACTGCAAAAATAAAACTTAATAAATTTTTTAGACTCCAATGACATTTTTCATTAGACTTTTCTCGTACAATTAATTTAATTTTCGCGTTTGAAAAAAAAAAAAAAAATGTAAAGATCGAATGAGGCTTCTGTGTGAAATAGCTCTGACTCCTTTTTTCGTATTTCAGAATATTAAGCAATGCTTAGATTTCTGGCCATTCATAGTTTACTAAGGAAAATATTTGATTCGTGGTCATTGAATTCGATCTGCGAGTTTTGATGCATATTTGTGATTTTCCTGCACATTTCTCTTTTTAGAAAACAATCTCTGAATATAACAATGGATGCTTGGAAGAAAGAAAGGAAAAATATAAGGTATATATATATATATATATATATTTTTTTTTTTTTTTTTTTTTTGCTTTTTGTTCAAATTAGTTAGTACTGATGATTGTTTTGAATCCTTTTGCTTCGATGGATTAATCTTTATGAAAAGGAATAGTAATATTTTTTTATTAGAAAGACTGCAGTGCGAGCTTTTGTAAGAAAATTGCACCTATATTGCACCACCGTTTTAATTGCTATATTTTTTTAATGGTTGTTTTTCTATTCCAATTATAATACTTGATAATCTTACGGTTAATACCCATCCAAAGAATATTACATCGAAATCGGGGGAAAAACCGTCTTCTAGCTTGAACGTATATTTTCGTTCATTGTGAAGTTGAATATCATCAAAATTATTCCTTTCATCACACTTCCCTTAAAATATCATAAGGAACAATATTTTTACATTAGAATAGCTTTTAAGAATTACAATTTAGTAGTTTTTTCATTTGATTGTAATTCTTAAAAAGCTATATTCTAAAGGGTTGCATTCTTCCTTTTTATTTTAGAAATCCATTAAACAAATTTTCATTTTGTTAGGAAACCATTTATTTGTATGTTAAAAGGACCTATTAGTGTATGTATTACAAAATAAGAATTACATTTTTTCGGCTTTTCAGAAACACGCGCGATTTATTTAATCTTTAAAATAAAATAAAAATGCATTTATATATGATTCCCTTTTCTTTTTCTCAATAAATCCCTTAAATTATATAATAAAAGTTATATAAAAATAAACAAACCCTATTTTTAATTTTTAAAATTGCGCAGTTTTTTCGCTGTATTCAGATAGATCAGTATTATTTTGGAAGCGTTCAAAGAGAAGAATTTGCAAATATTAGTGAACTTAACTATGCTGATGAAGCATCTTCATTTTCATCGAGCTTAAGGGGGGCCAATTCTAATACTTAAGAATCGAAGAAAAAATACAAGCAAATGTCGAAAGATTTGAACAATCAAGTCAATGACGTGATTTCCTTGACTGGAAAGAGCTGTAAAATATTTCAGAAGGATAGAAAATATTCTCAAATGTTTCAAATCCATTCTATTGAGATAATCGCAGTCACTTTTGGCCAACAAGGAAAAATATGAGTTTTAAGCATTGTTCCTCGTTAGGATGTTCTTTAGTATGCTTTGTGATTGGATCTTTTAAAAGAAGCTTCTTATTCCCCCTCCCCTAAATGAAGTTCCCTCCAATTTTTTTTATTTTTGGACTCTCTCAAAAAGAAAAGGCAAACATCACGAATTTTCCATTTTTCGATTAGACCGAATCTTTTCAATTTTCGCTCTAATTAAGATCTAGAATATATAAAAATTTCTCGAAACATCAAATATTTTATTAAATTTTAACATTTTTTTTTATTTAAATCAATGCTATGCGTAGTTTTAAAAATAAAAGATTTCTTTTTCCCATGATCAAATAGCTTGAGCAATAACCCTTTTGTAGCAATAACAATGTTACGCTTATTCTTTTCCAAGGTTGGATTCGTCTTTAAAGCTTTATCAACGTGATTAGGTTAAAACGATTGGTAATAAAAATACCTGATTAAAATAATTTTATCCATTTTCCATAATTAAAAATAGAAAATAAACCGCAAGCAGGAGCAGCTTTTTGCAAGCCTCTGTCTCTGTTTTCTAAACAAAAACTCAATGAAAATTGTTGTCAGTAAGCTTAGCTTAATTTAATTAGCATCGAGCTAAGCAAATGATTATTGGAGAGGACATTGCAAGTGATGAAAAGCATATGTAAAGCATTTGAATTGACCGAAGTCTTGATGGAGAGAAATCAATTGACACACTCTTACCTTGTGGGTGCGAAAAAATGGGTATATATTCTTTCGCTCAAACTACAAAGAATTTTTGTGCCCTATGGTTTGGACAAATTGTTGCAACATATTCTTTCAATTCATTACCTTTCCACGTGGTTTTCTAAGGTGGGATTCAATGGATTAATTGTTAATTAAGATTGCACTACGAAAGCCATTGCCATTTTGAACCCTGGGCAAATGACGGCACCACAGATGTAGAAGTGACTCGAGTTGAATATGCATTGATTACAATAACAAAGCACTTCTCTACTTTTAAACATTTCAAAATAAATTATTTCCTTTCAGTCGAGGACTGAAAAGGATCTTGCATATAATATCGATTTTACTCTAACGAATAATATTCATTTATCGATAGACTTCATACCTGATTTGATATTTCAAAGTAATCCAACGAAAGAGAGCGGTATCCAAGGAATCATGTCTGAGGAACTAAGTCTCGTATTTTGAAATAGATTTTTTTTTTTTTTTTTAAAAAAAAAAAAAGTTTCAAAAGAAATCAATAGTAAGAACAGTTCAAGAAAATAGTTCGTATAACCTGAATCTCTTAGTTTCGATAGATTAAAATCTCAAGTGCTTAAATTAAGGTGTAAAGTGCATAAGGAATTCTTTAGGCTTTTCGTAAATGAATTAACAAAAATCCAGAATTATATCCATTGGTTAAAAAATTGGTCAATAATATAGAAATATAAAGTAGTTGCGAAGCCTCTATGCGTCAGTTTTAAAGTGGAAGTCAGTTTTAAAGTCTCTCAACTGGTTTAAATTCTAATATATATATGAGTAATTATAAATAAATTTCAAAATTTTGAGGTTATTATTATTTGTTTTATAATAATAATCAATAGAAAATATAATCCAAAATTTAAATCCCATTGGGAAAAGTACAGACATCAATAGATTTCAAAACAGAAATATTACGCTTACAAGGTTCAAAGATATTTCAGAAAATTTGGTGTCACGCATCACAAGTAATGAAATATCCTTAACTTATAACAAATAGTGATTAGCCCCGAAGGAGATTTTTGCAAACATTATTAACATTACATAATCAATACAAAGTATTACACATACAACAAAGAAAAGCTCCTATATTTGCACCGAAATTAGTACCTGTTTGCTTTGAGAGCTTTTTGCATTTATTTGTAAACATTTTTAGTTAAAAAAAACAAAAAAAAACAAAAACACTCCACTTAAAGGAGAGAAAGAATATTGTGCTGAAATATCTTTTAGAATATTCCAGAAAATGACAACTAAAATGGGATGTTTACGTACTGCAAGCTCAAAGAACTTGGAATGATATCGGAGTTTTCCATCGCCATGAAAAATTTCTTCAGATTTATTTCAATTTATAATAAGTAGTCGAAAATATTCTAATTTTAACTAAAGCAGCAAATTTATATCTCCATAAATTAAATTCATATGGAAACCAAGTCTTAAAAAAATTAAAATTTTTACAACAGTCATTAAATTAAGTAATAAATCAGGAAAGCAATTTTTTTTCAAACATGCGTACACATGCGCATAACAGTGGCAGTTAAAATGGGCCATGTATTTTAACTCTTGGTATTACTTTCTTTTCCGGAGTATTTTCTTATAAATATTTGTTTTTTAAGAAAAGAATTAGGCGGATGTGGTGGAAACTAAGTTTGTGTGTATCTTAAATGTAAGTTAACCTCAACTCAATCCCTTCATGCAAATAAATTGTAGAAAATGTATATCTTAAGTAAATCTAAATACTTTCGGCAACTTAGGAGCAGGACAAGGAAAAGTAATGCGAATCAATTGAATGGATACAAGACATGCTTTCTTAAAGCCAAATAAGCGTTGATATAGAATGCGCAAATCAAATAAGAGGAAAGAAATGCATAAGAAAAAAATTGTATAAACGGCCATTTTTTTTTTTTGTGAAATCCGCTGCTTATATTTTGGTGTTTATACATCGGCTTTTGCAACGTGAAGAACTATGCTAGTCCTTCTAAGAAATTCACATAAGTTTTCAACTGAAGAGAAATAAATCCCGCACTATTCGATGGCTTTACTTACCTAATCATATTCTACTAGGAGAAATTCAGACGCAAGAAAATAAAAATTAAGAAACATTTCAATCAAATTTCGTTCGCAATTCAAAAAAAAAAAAAAAAAAAAAATGTAATTACAATTTGTTGTTATTTTTTCATATTTTTAAAGTTGTTTATCTTGGAGCCAAAGCGATTCAATCTGTTTTCCTGCCATCATGTTAATGGAGATTGGCTTCTTTTTATAGATGTGGCGTACGTATGAGAAACGTACAGGAATTGTACATTTCCCATACTAGTGATCTTATTTATTTTCTTACAATTCTTTTGATTTCGTAATAGAATAGATTCAACTATATGAAACACTAAATGTAATCTTAAAATAATACTCAAATAAAAAATAATAAGCGCCAGTAGAGCACACGAAAATTTTTCAAGGGGGGGGGGGGCCGAGAGTCGAAAGTCATTTTGGTATCATGCTCCAATACGCCGCCCAACATGTTCTTTTGATTTTGTCGATCTTTGGGAACAAAAACAATAGAAAATTAATTATTGAATAAATAATTAGCATTCATTAATAAAATTAACTATTAATAACAAATACATAATTAAATTTTACGTAATATATATATATAGGATTATAACCAATCGAAAAAAAATTAAGGGTTAGGGTCCGGACTCCTAGGACACCTTCCTTGTGTGTGTCCCACTGATAAGTGCTAATAATAATCTAGAATTTTCAAAATAATAATTAACAGTGGCAAGTTTTTCTGTCTTAATATGTTAAAATAGGACTACATGTATTTTTACAAGAATTACAAGAAAAAAATTTACAAGAATTCCATGGGAAAAATATTTACAAGAATTCCATGGAAAAAATATTTACGAGAATTCGTTTTGGGTTAAAGATTTCTACGAAATCTTAGAACTGAATTCACACTAGCATTAAATAAACTAAAAAATACACATTTATTAATTACGCCATTTATTAAAATTTCATTCTTTATATATATATATATATATATATATATATATATATATATATATATATATTGCCTTTACCTTATAGCTACAGTAATTTTTTTAATTTTAGACATTCAACTTCAGGTAGTTTTACAGGCTCTTTAAGTGAAAAAACGTAAAATGTGGGACATCTACATTTTCTAAAAGTGTGTAAGTGCAAATAAAAATGCACCTGAAATATTAAATCTGAATCGAAGAATTTCAAATATTTTTATAGTAATAGGAGTAGCTTACTTTTTTATTAGTTGAGAGTAAGTAGAGTTAGTAATTTTTTTTTTTACTAGTTGAAACAGAGTCAGAAAATTTTCAAAATTATTCCCTAGAGCTCAGTTATAACCAGCCGTAACTCGTTTCCTTTTTTATTTATTTATTTGTGAGTAGCAACAAGAGAAGTGGTTTAAATTTATAAATATTTTCTCACCAAGTCTCGGTACTCGATGTTCATAAATTGAAATGAAATAAAAGACGGTATTTAAAAAAATGGAAAAATGTTTTGATGGATAGAAATTTATTCAGTCTACCCGACTGTCACCATTGAAACCCAATTGAAGTCAATAGATTTTTTACATAAAAATTTTCTATTGGAAAAGAGAAAGAAAATATTTCTCCTTACATATAGACAAGTCGGATATTGAAGCCTTCAGAGTTTCGATTTCAAATATTAAGGTCCAACTCGGAGGAAAGGAAATTTCGATCCAATCCAAACAAGGATTCACTTCCAGCTTAGGGACAGTTTTGTCACAAAACATCCCTTTCGAATGTTTCTCAAGGGTTCATTTGGATGGGTTCTGCATTCGATGGAAACAGCAATCAGTAATGCTCAATAAAATTGTGGATTCTTGTCATTAGATTTCGGCTAGGATATCCACAAGAGGAATTCTAGAAATGGTGTAAGAAGGAATGAGTGAGTGAGTGAGTGAGTGAGTGAATATTAACGTCGCACTGTTAAGCTACACGAGGGCTTTTGGCGACGGACCACGTAATTTTGAACCATGGTCAAGTGACGTGGACGACACCTGAGCTGGCACCCCCCTCTCCTAACTACCACACCACACCAACGGGAGGACGTTTCAGCTCTCGACAGATTTAACGTGCATCGCTGCCCTACACGGCGGGTCTTTAGTGGCATTGGGCTCGAACTCATGACATGCCTGCCATGGTCCGATACCTTAACCACTGGGCTACCGCAGCCCAAAGAAGGAATGAGACCCGCTGGCTTAGAAAAACTAGATGTTTAGTTGAAAATATTTTTTTTTTTCGCTTAAAGATCCCATTTTCAAATAAGGTGAGAGAGAATACTCAGGAAAGCTTCAGGATACTTCAGTATCTTTGAAGAGATACTGTGAGTGCTCATTAAAACTATTAAGAGATCAAAGTTTATACCTTGGCGTCGTGTGGAATTTCGGAGAGTGAGATGCAAGTTTAAGTGCTGTCCTCGTCACTTGACCAGAGTTAAGAATTATGAGGTTTGTGTTGTCATTAACCATCGTGAAAGTGCGACGCTAATAAAAGCAATATCTTTCCGAATAAGGTTGGTAAGAAATATTCGGGGGGCTATGGTAGCCTAGTGGTCAAGATAAAGGCAGCGTGACCAGCGTGTCGTGAGTTCGAGGCTAGTACCGCTCAAGACCCGCCGTGCAGAGGTGGCCGATGCACGTTAAATATGTCGAGGCTCAAACGTAAACCCGTTGATGTGGAAGTTAGGAAAAGGATTGCCAGCTCAAGTGTCGTCCTCGTCACCTGACCATGGTTCAAAGTGCTGAGGTCCATCGCCGAAAACGCTCGAGGAGCTGATGAGTTCGACGTTTCTATTCACTCGCTCATTCACTTAAGAAATATTCATAATGCAACTTTGATAAAAAAAAATAATTTATTTCTTAAATAGTGGGTCAAGTTGTATTCTCCCTTTGATTCTTCTCTTAAATATACATACTATTGCCCAATAAATATCGAAACGTACAGTGTCGAAGAATTGTTTTGGTCATTATATTTTTATTGTCATTGGACATTAAAAAACAATCGCTATCGTCCAATGATATACATAATTTAATTTTATTCATTGATTAAATAAGCTTTAAGATAATTATTCGCTTTTTTTGGATCGCATATTACAATCACTTTTCGAAATTTATTGAAAAATGTTTTGTTTCGAGGCTCAATGAACTTAATAAAGTAGATTGATTGAAAAGTGCGTTTTTTTGAGAAACTTTCTTGTAGCCGAGGGTCCTCAACTGGAACTGATTAATAAATAACATTTGACAAAATATTTAAACATCGTGTTTCATAATTTTCATCAACATTTTCATGACTAATTTACTTATTTTTAACAAGGGAGGGTAAATTTTCGAAAGGGTTCATAAAATGCGAAACCTAGAAATTCAAAAAAACTTGGAAAATGAAGAAAAAAATGGATTGAATAGGAAAAATTCAAATGACTGCAATAAACTTTAGTTTTTATATTGAGATGATTTATTATTCGATAATTATACATCATCTGATTCGTAGAGCCAATTTGGGTGCATAAAAGCATTCTTGTGGAATTCTATTATTTTTTTGAAATCAACCACTAATGAAGGCGATTTAACTTGTCCCTACTGAATCAATCTTTTCTAATGATTAATTTCGTTTTCAACCAACATTTTTTCTTGTCATTTTACATTGGCAAAATCCTTCTTGAAATTCATGGATGAAAACAGATATAAAAATGTCATTTTTTGCAAAGTAAATAATTGTTTGCTCTTCATTGGTGCATTTCGGAGAGAAATGTATATTCTTTGGAAGAGATGTTTTAATTCCTATTCCCTATGGGATTCCTTTTTTAGCGGGAAACGTTTTAATCGACTCGTGGAGGCCTATTATTGGAGCGCTTGTCCGGAGGCATCGAAAACCCGATTCCTTTTCGATTGGATCTTTCGGATTGTAATGTCGGCAGCCCACAGGAAGTCATCCCCCTTCCCCCTCAGGGTAAAGGGACGCCAAATTGCTGTTCAAGTGGTCTCTTTTGTATCAAGGAAAGCCGAGTCTTCGTATTGCAGGGGACCAACTACTCATCGGGAGAAGGCCATTTCCAGACTCGCAATATGTCAGAAACGCGCCTTTTTATATTCAATTCCTTTGATTAACAGCAATGGATATATCATTAGGTAATAGGATTAGGACTCAAAGGAACGTTTATCACTTTAGGGGGGGGGGGATTTTCATTTGCCATTCTATTTTACCAAATAAGTTTCATAATCCATGCAATGAATATTTAATATCCATTTTCACTCAACTGCAAACGAATGAATTTTTCTTACTCAATATCCAAGGTTTTATGGGCCGCGCATTGATAAAAAATTAGAGTAAGAATTTACCGCGTGATAAATCCTGTGCAAAAGTATAGAAATATACAAACGAAATCTTAATTTTTTTCTAAATACACGCATACAAAAAAATTGAGCAATGAATTCGAAAATTGTTACAGTGAGAAATTTGTATCTGTTTGAAGAAATAAATCTTATCGCTCGGTGTGTTTTCTCATTTAATCAATGGATGAAGTAAAATTTTTTTTGAATGAAATTAACGAGAGATTTTCATGTTAATCTTTAAAGTGACAATTTCGGTATTATTTTCTGGATGATTTTTTCGGAAATTTTGTTGGATTGAATGTCGGTTATCTTCTAAAGAACTATCCATTGGGCCTCAATTAAAATATTCAATTTTTAGAGGATACTACTAAATGAGTTCAATTTATGAGGCTAATTATTTTATAAAAAGGATCAAAAGAGCGTACTGAAACTGCGGTAATTTGTACTTGTTCTCCCCGATCGGATGCGCAATCGAATGCGTCCCATTTGGCACTTTTCCCTGCGGCGGTTGGCTAAAGTGGTCGTCCGGGTTTTTCTTTTTCCGGGGCATAAGATAATGTCTACACCCACGACTGGGAAAAGCTCTTCCATCCCATTTGGCTGCGCCTTCCGGGCAAAAAGCAGGAAGAGACCAACTTGTAAGACGATCCGAACCACTCCGAAAAGCATTCTGGGAAATGAAATCCCTAGAAAATGCTTCGTATAAAAAGCCTCCTTCCCAGTGTCACCCTCCCCAGCTAGTGATTAAAGACAACGGGGTTATAAAAACGAGACGTATCTTGTCTACCTGCCTCAATGGATTGAGAGCGAGAAAGACGATCCTTTAATGAGGACGCAGTGGATGCGACATTCACCTGATGAGCTCCTTTCCTTTAATTGCTCCCATGATTTCGTTACTTAATTACATTGTTTCCCCAAGATATTCGAGATCTTGCCATTCGACAGGCTTTTGTTGACGGGCTCAATTGAAAAGAGCCATTCACGAATCCAACATTCTATCGAGACATAGAACATATGCAACAATAATATTAGGTTATCTCGAGATACTTCTTTCTGTCTTTTTTTAAATCAATTGTTTTAGTAATGTCAACAAGAAAAAACTTGTTTGTTTCTGTTTGCTAAACTGTTAACAAAGTGTCATTTCAAAAACATTGGATTCTTTATTAAATGGAAAGCTACATCTATAGTTTATAAAATGAAATGGAACTGTATTTATAATAATTGAGATCTATTCTATTCGAAAATATTCTTCTTATTCAAGCATTCGTATTGCAATTAAGATGTCATTTTAATTCCTATCAGAATATTAAAATTATTATCAAATGAAAAGGTGGTTGAAATTCAAGTTTCTTTTTGCGTCCCTAACCATTCGATTGTATTCCCATTAGGCGAAAGCTGCATTCAGTCAATAGAACAAACGAGAAATCACTTTAAAAACAAGAATAATTCTTTCTCTTGAACATGCCAGGAAAGACTTGTTCCTCTTTTTGTACATTATTTGATAAATTACTTGTTGAAAAGGAAGGTATATGTTACCGGCAAAGTATGAAATGCCTGACGTTTTTAGGCAAAGTATGAAATAGGAGAATTATAACTACTTTGCCTAGGCATTGTATAGAATGCCCAAAGCTATTTAGGTAAAGTATGAAAAAAGGTCAAGATAAGGCTTTTTTTTTATATCAATGACGCATATTCCTAAAAATACAAATGTTATTTTGAAGAAATAATGAAACTGCATAAAAACAAAATGAAAGTTGTACCAAACAAAATTTATGTCTTTCTTATTAAGGAAAACAAAATTTTTATATAAAAAATAAGAAATTAAAATTAACCTACTCTTTGCAACATGGTAGGCTTGAATGACCTTTTGAATTACACTTTATCACATTTTTCGGACAAAAATTAATTCTTATTCTTATAAAATTAAGATCGTAGTTTAAAAATTCCATACAATTATCACGAACTTTAAATTATACTCGTTTCAGTAAATTAAAATAAAAGGAAAAATTTAAACATATTGCCTCAACACATAGAACAATAAAATTAATTGTATTTGAAATAATCATTTTAAATTATATTCACCGCTACTTGTATTTAGCTAATTGTAAAGCTGTTTAAAATCCGAAATTGTGTGAGTAAATCATTATATTAAGGTATTCACAAAACTATAACTAATTAATTTCAATAGACTCACCTATAGTTTTCTGAATGTTCTTATAGTATGCCTACTACTTTTTACCCTTCCTGTCACAACTGTAACAGCTCTAAAAGGTTTTCTAAGCTAAAAATTATTAAAAATCATCTTATAGCTTTCATAGGCCAAATTCGGTTTTCGGAATTAACAATACTGTCAACAGAAACAAATAAACTTAAAAAACTAAAATCATCTGATATGGATATTATTATAAATGAATTTGCCAAAAAAATAAATAAATAAATAAAATTGAGAAAAGCGCCTATGAAACAACTGACAACAAGCTAGTTTTTAAGTAATAAAGTTTTTCAATACATATGTCCCTGTATACTTATTTTGACACTTTCGAAAAAGTTTTATGAATGCGGTCATTTTTATTTATTTTCCAAAAAGGGCTCCCAGCGAATTTTCGATACCGGGCTTACTCAGGACTAGTTATGCCAGTGTGCCGCACAGAAAAAAAATCAATTTTTTGTTGAACATATTTAAGTAAAATTAAGTATTTTGATGTTCTCGAATAAATCACAAAGCGCAACGGACAAATTCAGAGCCGAGGTTCTGTTAAAAGTCTCCTGTCTTGCCACGTAATATTCGAAACGAATCGGAGATGTATTTCATACTTTGCCGGTTTCTCAGTAGGCAATGTGTAAAATACGAATTATTTTATGCATTGCCGGTTAGTTTTAGGTATTCTACAGAATGTTGGATTTCATATTTTGCCGGTAACATATACACATTATAATTATAAAAACAGCCAATTGAAATGCTACGAATTGTAATTCTAAAATGAACGTCGCTGTTTGTCCATTCTACATCGAAATGAAATTCTGATCCACAAGGAAGTAATCAATCATCTCCTGCTATCAAATCCACAAGAATTTATAAATTATTTTTATCGATTGTATATATATATTAATGTATCATTTTCACCTCTATGAAAATATTTAAGCATTACATAGTCTATCAAAATTCACACAATTAAAACAAATGATTTTTTTAAAAATATTCCTTCAAAATACATTTTTAGTTATATATATATATGTGCTAAAAGATCTTAGTGCTGAGAACTTTTTTCTTGTGAAACATAAAGCTTTCAGTATTGTCCGTCACCAAAAGCCCTCGTGTGTGACGTTAATATTCACTCACTCATTCAGTATTGTTTAATATAACATTTATAGTATTCGAATCCATATCAATTTCTGTTTACTAACCAAACTTTTTCCCCATCAATTCACTCTTTTTTTTCAGTTGACATCTAAACATTTTTTTTTCAAATAAATTTAATATTTGTGTGAGTTTCATTTCATTCTTCTTTCGCAGAAAACATGCTTTACTTTTCATCACATGAAATCCTCAAAAAGCTAATAATTGTACACAGAACGAAATTCAAAGAAACGCAAATGAAATACTTTATTCATTTTGATTTCATACACTATTGTTCCTTTGCTTAGTGAATAAAGGAACGCAATGAACTTAAAATATAAGTGCATAGCATAAATGTGTAAAATTGGACCAACATGATTTCCTATTGAAAAATTTATTTATTGATTCCTGATACACAAGTTGTATACCTACCTTTATGTAAACATTCTTTATATGAGAAATATTTAATAAATCCTTCCACTTTTTGAATATAAGAATAACAAACTTTAAAATGGCCTATTTCAAAGAGATTCAGTTGAAAGGGGCTGTCGATTATTTACAACACATCTAGGAGTATTTTCTTTTTTAGTTTCAACATAGTTCTCTTCATACATATATAGTAACTTTAGTCGAGTCTTAAATTCAACGAAGCTTTCTTTCATTTGTTTAGTTCATTTCATTTTATAAAACCAAAATAACACGAATTTACTTGCAATTAACTGAAAATAGATTTCTAAAAATGCTTGTTCTTGAAATTTTTTTTAATTCATTTAAAACGTTACGTTTTCAATTTTTTTTTATTTTTTAGCAGTTGATTACATACACCGAATCTCAGTATTTAAGCGAAAAATTGAATACCAGTGATAACTGAAAAAGCGTTCAAACCAATTCATGCTAATATTTATTGCACCTCGAATAATTTAAAGCAAGAAAAGGTAATGCATAATGTTATCTAAAAGAACGTGAAATGTCTTATAAATTCGGAGATAAATTTTTTTATCAATATATAGTGACTATACGATGGTCTCTCTCTCTCTATAGAACAGCAATACAAGCCCAGTAACGGTATCTCATGTCATGATGTGCATGGATAGCAATACCCATTCATTCAGTAAAATAATTCTAAGCCAATGAAAGGTTTTGTAAGGGCGTTCAAGGTCAGCAAAACTCCTCCCAAGAGCAACCCATACATGTTGATTGAAATTAAATTCAGGAGACTTGGCTAGCCATTGGAAGAGCAAGCATTCCATGCTAGCAAAATAAAAATAGTGCCGCCAGCATACGAACGAACACACACACACAATAGGATCCAATATATAATATCTCTACTTGTGACCTGTGACAGTTATACTTAAAGGTCCATGAGCCCACATAAAGATACTCGTCCCAGTAAATAATGTCACTTCTTGCATATGAGCTCCTTTTCCGTTTATTAGACGGAAGATATCAAGTGTTTGCTTCGCTTCATATGTGAACATGAAGAAATTGACTCTGTAAAGCAAAACATTGAAGAGAAAAAGACCTCTTTACACCAGTGTTTCTCAAACTTTCAATACTGGCGCCCCCCTTTTCAATCACAATTTTTATCGTGCCCCCCTTATACATTAATAAATTACTGAATGCAATAATAATGCACTTTGACGCTAAAGCTACAATACACGATCTTAATTATAAACCGTACAAATTAATAACATAAGTATTAAATTTTGTATATGTTACTTTTAAGCAAAAAAAAAATTAAGTAATAGGATAATTATTATGTTATTTTTCCTTTCTCAGATTTTTAAATTGGAACATATTGCAAAATGCGGTGGCTGCTTAGAAGACAAAATATAGATATCAGCTAAATATAGAAAAAGAACTCAGAGGGTCAATTTCTAAAAAGTTTGAAAAACTTTGCTCTGCAAGACAAGCCCATGGAAGTCGCTAATACTTATTAAACTTGTTCTTAATTCAGTATTAATAAGATAAGGATTAAATTTTTGATATATGTTACTCTTAAGTAATATATATTTTAAGTAAATTACTTTTAAGTAATAGGTTAATTATTTTATTTTCCTTCTCTAATTTTTAAATTGAAACAAATTGAGAAATAATATTTAATTAAAGATTTATTTCCTTCGAGATCCATTACTAAAAGTACAAATGTCATTCAAAAATAGCCTAATCTATATTGCTCTTTATCATATCCATTACATCTGGCATCCTCGCGAACGTTCATGTGAGTCTAGGCAACCTAACAGACGTCTGCACAAAACATGTAAAAATGCTGTACTTCGTACAATTCTAGTCAGTCTTGGCCGAATCGATTAGCTACCAAATCTCTCTTGAATGTACATTTCATAATTCGCGCGTTAATTGTAATTCACGGTATTAAGTATTTACGGCAGTGGATTAAAACAAAATCATAGATATATTTTTAAATCACGGCGAGCATTCGACGATAATAAAGCAACAACAAGTACACAGACGAGGGCAAATTGATAGCAAGTTACAAATGGGTTAGCGATCCATTTCAAAATACTTCAGAAGGGCTCTCAACTGCCGAAAAAGAGATCTTCATAGATTTCACATCCAGTGACGAAATTAAAAAGGGCAATTTTGTAATAAATCACTCTTTTAATTCTGGATAGAGGTGGATGCTGAAATTTCTGCACTGAAAACAAAAGCATTTCGTATACTATTACCATTTTTAACATCATACCTTTGTGAATCCGGATTTTCTGCGATGGCTACTTTGAAGACAAAATATAGATCTGAGCTAAATATCAAAAAATAACTCTGAGTATCAATTTCTAATTTTTAGCTTTCCTTTGAAAAACTTTGCTCTGCAAGACAAGCCCGTGGAAGTCACTGATAATTATTAAACTTATTCTTATACTGGCTGAAGTACCCACTCTTATATAACACGAGTTTATTTTTTAGAAAATGATAATATATTATTCTTGATATAATAGCTTAATTGTAAGGAGAGTAAAACCAAATGCATGACAATGTATACAAAAATGTAAAATGATTTATTGAAATGAATACTCATATTATAAACGGTTTTGAATGAACTGTAATTTTAAGCCTCGCAGAATTAGCATTTAGAATAAATGTTAAGTAATAAAAAAAGAATATAAAATTCTAATGAATAACAATTGTGTTATTTTTTTTAATATTTAAAGCGAGAAAGCCCGCGATCAGGTGTGCACTCGATACTAACGTTAATGGTCTTCGGGAGTGATGCACCCCAATTCTTTTTTTTTATAATTATTTTCAATATACAACATAAAAATCACAATTTCAGTGAATAATTTAACTAAGAGAAAATATACTTACCTATTTCAAGGATTTTTCTATTTGTCTTTCATAATTTGAGAAACTATCCAATAAAACTGAACTAAATTGTTCCAAATGTGCGTGACCTTAATAAAGGACACAAATCACAGACACTTTTTGCTAACATTACAGGAAAGTTATTTGCAAGCAAAACTGTCACACTTGGTTCACGTTTTTGTAATTTTAATATCCTTTGATGATCGACAAATATCCTGTTGAACTTTTCCTTGCTTGTGTCTTTTTGACAGGGTGAAGTGCATTTTGCGGTACAGTTATGGCTTCATATTTTCTTGATAAAATTCTTAATGTAGCTATTGAAAATTTTCCTTTCGTTTCATATTTATTGCTTTTCTCAAATTTACTTTCGCTTACATGATTAATATGCATTATTTCAGCAAGTGTTTTCCTTGTTTGATCAGCTTCAATTTCCTTTCAGAGAGATCACAGATGCCAAATTCTTTTTTTAAATTCTGCTCATTTACATTTATAAACCATAATCAGTCGTACAACATCACAATTAAAACCACTAAGTTATTCATAGGGGAAAATGCAGCATGTTCAAGAAAATATTTTTGAAAAATAGTGGTCGTGCCGGGAACTCGGTCTAAACAAGTACCTTAAGATTCTAAAAAAACGTTTGCCACTCCCAAAAAAGGAGATATGTTATCAATTCATTTTAGCTCCCATTAAGACTGTCATATTAGAGGATTCTCTGTCAAGGTCATTGGTAACAAATAAATAATTTTCCCAGAATTAACGATTTTTGTATTATATGTTTCAGTATACTCATAAAAAAATCTTGGCCAATTAATCCTTCAAAGTGCTCAATATGCTTATCCATGTATCAAAAAACTCTTTCACATTGTGAAAAAAAAGTGCTACAGAATTATATAATTTACAACTTTCCTAAAAATAGGGATGCAGTTAACCATACCAGTAAGTTCGAAAGCCAGCAAAAGTAATATTTTAAGTTAAAAGAAACGTAATAAAAGAATCTCTCATTGTAGGATTACAGCAAAGCAAACAAAATATTTTTTTTATTTAGTTATGGGATCAAAGATAGCTAATGAGCGTTCAAAGTAGAATCTTTTATTTTTGATGACCTTTTTTCACCAGATGATACATATAAATCATATCAATGTAAATCTGTATTTTTTTATTATATCAGAAAGTATTTTTTTTTCATTCCAGTAAATTAATTTTTTTTAACTTTTCATTTTCAATATGCTCGCGCCCCCCCCCCGGGGGGCGCGCCCCACAGTTTGAGAAACACTTCTTTACACGACTTCGCTCCGAATTCTCTCCTGTAAAGGAAGGACTCACTGTATTGTATTGCTAGGATACAGACTTCCGTCATATGACCTTTTGAGTACTGACACTGTCCTTCCAGTTGCGTATCTAATGTGAGAGAAGACGCAAGTATAGGCCATTTGAAGAAGTACTTATTAACTCGGACTACATTCAGTACGCCTTCAAAAAAGAATCAGTAGTTAGAAACTGGCATTAAAAACGACTCACCACGGAGTAGTAGACATCTTGTAACATCTAAAGCGTAGCTTCTAGTCGACCGTAACGGAATTCTGCTGGCAAATGTCGCATCGACTCTCTTGAAATTGTTTACCATCCCTCAGTTCATCGAATATACGTTTTTTCTTCAACAGACGTTTGGTACTCAATGTAATTTGTTTTTATATCCAAATTTCAAACTACTTTTAGCCGACTTTCAATTGGTTTAACTTTTGGAAACCAGGGTAGATAAAACCATAGATATATACTTATTAAAAAATGGTAATAAACCTAATGAAATATGGTTTTAGAGTTATAAAGTTATTTATGATTTTTTTTAAAAAAAAAATTGATCATTTTTTTAAATATTTTAAACTTAGATGATTGGTACTTAATCAACAAATATATCAGATGCTTTCTATGTATTAATTTTGAAAATACACTGCTGTGTGTGTGTGTGTGTGTGTGTGTGTGGCCACACAAAATACAACACCAAGAAGGACCAGATATATTAAAGCGAAATTTATTTGGCAGATAACATGTTGTACGATTAAAATTATAGACTATTGGGACGTGTGGATGAAGACAAAATCAGTAGTTAGTGTAGCCTCCATTGTTGGCTATGACCACTGCCACACGCCTCGGCATAGAATCAAAGAAGCTTTAGATGTACGCCAGCTCCATGCGTCTTCCACATATTGTCAAAGTTGATCTGATGCAACAGTGGGAGGTGTATTCCGGGCCACACATCTTCTATTTACAATAGGTCGGGAGAACAAGCAGGCCAAGAAAGCAATTCAATCTGATGGGTAAGGAAGAACTCTTGGACGTTGCCACTTGTACTGGAATATGGCTGATGGAATTATCCTGCTGGAATATGACTGATGGCAAGAGCTGAATGTATAGAAGGACCACGGGTTCCAATACCTCAAAGATGTAGAGCTGGCTGTGCAGTGTATCGGCGATGCGTACTAGAGGGGAATAGCAGTGAAATCTAAAATACCACCCCAAACCATAGTACTGGGTACAAGACCAGTGTAGTGATGCATGACGCAACAGTTCAGCAGCCTCTCACCACGGTGTCTTCAAACTCGAATTCGACCATTGTGATGTTGCAGCCATAAGCGGGCTTCGTCAGTAAACAAAATGTCGTTCCATTCCGTTGTCCATGTCCGCCGTTCATCGCATTGGTGGTGCCAGCGCCTGTAGTTTCCAGTCAAGGGTAAACGAAGCAATGGATGCCTTGCGGACATTTCACTTTGCGGAAAACGGTGTCGAATGGTATGAGCGGACACCGAATGATGCGTAACAGACTAAATCTGTTGCAAAAGTGCTGTAGCTGCACGATCCATCACTTCCATGAGCACAATCTGCCTGTTATCATGGGTAGTGGTGCAACGAGGTCAGTGCGATCGGAACCGTCGGTCCGCCGTTTCTTCTTGCACCCAGCGATGAAAGATCCACATCACAGTTGCTTGGTTTCGTCCGACATGTTGATCGATTTCTCTGACGGATAATCCGCGATCCCTATAGGCGACTATTTCTTCTCGGTCGAATTCAAAAACTTGGTCAAAAGACGCTCAATGTCTTTCACGATGTATAGGTAAACAGATTACTCAAAAAAAGGCACGGAAAAACCATTGCCGCACTTCAAATCGCCAATCTGTTCTCCCCTCTTCCACTATGTGCTTCAGGGTGGCACAACGGTCGCCCTTGATGTGAGTCTGCGCTCTCATGCTAATGATTTGCATATTTCATCACCACCAACGCATGATGCGAATTTCTCATGGTTTGCATGCATCCTTCAAGGTGTTGCATTTTGTGTGGCCAGCAGTGTATATGTTACAATAAAAGGTTACTTGGTTACTAGTACATAGAAACAACCAGTTCTAGGAATGTTATTTATACTTTAGTGATGCGATAAGTACTTATTTAGATTCGAGGGTGGGGTAAAAAACACTGGTTTTATATAGTATAAAGTTACTGTTTGTAAGCGCACTAAGAGATACCAATGTGTTTCATAAAGCTTAAATCTGGAAAATAGTGATCTGTGATATCCTAAACCACATTATAAGTTAACAAATTTACAACCTTACCGTGCCGTCTAGTGGTTAGTGACGCTGACTGCTGTGCGGTAGAGTTTGGGTTCGAATCACGGTGAAGATATAGATGCTTGTAAATGTGCAGTCCCTATGCTGCATGGGGTCACTATAAATATTTGTCGTGCCTTACGTCCCCTCGTAAGGTTGATAGAGGGGAAGAGAGGTGGAAATTATTCCACAAATATGGGTGGAACCGAGCTAAATCGTATTGTCACCTGCATGGTGCTCAAAGCTACGGCTAATGACATACGTAAGTAATTAGTCCCTTGCCCCGATGAATTGCATGAGCCTCTATCTGATACTGCTGATCAGGGAGCATTAGCAACAACAATGTTACCATTAACAAGTTCTAACCATTTTTGTAAAAAATTTTACTATGGAATATTTAGAGAAAATAATGACTTGCGTTCAACTCATCAAGATTCGCATGTAATCTTTTAATGAACTTAATTCCATAAAAGGGAAAATATATTCATTAACAATTGTAATTTTAAAAAAAAACAAAAATTTGATATTCTAGTGACTGTACGGAATTCAATCACTACACTGCAAGAAATATTCTTGTGTAGCCAAAACTGCCTAGGAGTATTAATACTAAACTTAAGTAAAGGACGCGCGAATGACATGCAGGTGGCACTGTAAAAGCAATAGTCTTTCTGTTACTCTTATGTTACAAAAACACTTAAGGATTTGGACACGAAATTTTTAATTGAATTCAATCAATTGAATTTCTGTCTCTAGAGGTGAATGGAAGGAAAGAATCCTGGACGATGTGAATGATGCTATCTTTGGTGGGCCCAAACTAGTCGGTTGGAAGCGCAAGTCTTAGAAGGCAGGTAAATAGTAAAGGTCACACTTTGTTCTAGAAAAAAAGGTCCTTGTGGAACCACAAGTCCATCAACCTGAAGCTGCGAGGTCACCTTTTACCGACATCTCGTCCAAAATAAAGAGCTAGCTGGAGGGGAGGAAGAATCCCAGCTTTCGGAACAGAAAGAAATATGCCACTATTTCAAATATCCTATTGTTTCGGCTGTCAGTGGATGGGGAACTTGCGTGGTGGATTTGGATCGAGGGACACACTAAATGTATTGGAGGGGGGGGGGAGGGAGAAGAGGCCTGAGGATATTTCCATTTACTGGTTCTAGAAAAAAAAGAGCGTCTCTTAATAGTGTCTCTTCTTCATTAAGGTTTGAAGACTTTATCAAGCACTTGAGAGAGAAGCTTCGTCTCCAGAAGATGGGAAAACATCCATTAAAGAGAAAAGATAACCTATTCATTAAAAGAATAACTATTGTTGAAGAGAAAATCAAGAAATACAATTAGATCAAAAGAATAAGAAACATACAAGCAATTAGGCCTGCATTTAATAACATGACTGAATTTATTTTATTGGCTTTTCATTTGCTCAAGGATTATATTTAAACTTAAGTTTATTGACTAAATTCAAGAAATTATGAATTTATGAATATTTATATTATTTTGTATATACTATATGTAATGAACATTTTGAAACACAATCGGACTCCGAGGGATCTAATATTTTATTCGTTGATTCAGGGTTATTCGTAATATCAAGGTCCAAAAAAAAAAAAAAAAAAAAATGGCACATACCTCATGGAATTGTATAAGAAATAATCCCCAAAATCCTCAAAAAATATCAATAGTTAGTAATTACACATTTTTTATTCAGCAGTTAAAGGTACTATTAGTGAATTGTTAATACAAAATTTTTCAATACAGATTAATAAATTTTTCACAATCTTTTGGGTTCCTGACTCGAAAGAGTTATTTTTTGACAGAGAAGAAAAGACTACGTCCATTATGTATGATGTATTATGTATGACTGCATGATGTATGTTTTGATAGTTTCAAAACAATGTTAAGCATTTGAAAATGCAGCAGTTTTGATGGAAGTTTCGTTATCAGTTTCTGCTAAGATTCACAGATTTCCAAAACAAAACTTTTTGAAAAACCCTACGTATAACAAATTTCACTTCTCTCAAGAAAGACAGCATATGGTAAAAACTCTTTTAAAATATCCCCTGCATTGTGGAGGTAAGATAGGAATTTCCAGACTTATTTAAAAATCAGAGGATGGGTTCAACTCATGACTCACACACATCTGCACTTGTAAAGTCTAATAAAAAACTGCGCCCTTTCTCGTCAAGTCTTTTTCCGTTTCGGACAAAAAATAATGTCATTTGAAAAGAAATCATATTTTTTTGACTCCCCACAAATAAAAAAATTACCTGTCATAATAATTCATTAATTCAGGGTTTATTATTCGTTCAATAGGAGTTTTTTGCCTTTATTTTAATCGGGTGGAAAGAAAAATTTGCGCTTACGTGAAACTTCGGTAAATCTGGGGAGTATATTTTAAAAAACTCAAAGCGAATTGGTTTGGAAACTTTTAAGCGGAGAAACAAATTAATTTTAAAATAAGGCATGAATAGCACTTGTATAGTATAGTATACATAAGGCAAAGTATTCATATATACTTTCCCGTTACGTTATTTTTTTATTTATTTATTTTTTGTTTTTTTGTTTTTTAACCAGTATTTTTGAATTTTAATCTCATGCCAGCTTTTTTTTTTATATGTAAACTAACACATTTCAACTAGTCCAAACATTAAATACTACTCCTAAATATATGAAATAACTCTTATCTAACTAATTAAAACTAACTAGAGACGGAAATAACAAATATTAAAGAATAATTGGCACCTATTGTCTAAAAAGCTGGTCAAATAATTAAGTAAACATTATAAGAAGTATTTTCAGAGTAGTCTTAATTATTATTATTTTAATATCTTCTTATTTACATACATTATTGGATTAATAGTTTGAACATGTGAGTCTCAACTCTCTTACGTAAGTTCGAAAAAATAGTTTTTCTTCACAAGTAAAGGCCAAATATCGTATATTTCTTGAAAGAAAAGAGTTAACATAACAAAAACCATAACAACTGAATGATGATTTTAAATGATTCTTAGCTTATATAACACATGCGAACGTTTTATTCAAAGGACTTTTTGAAGTCATAAAAGTTAAAAAAGAACAGTTTTCAAAATTAATTAAAAAGTCTTGAAAAGTACATAGGGTTAGGAGGAACATAAATTACTTACTTAATACGAAAAAACAATCCTCACGTGTGATATATACTTCAGTTAATATTTAATAAGTAAATTATAAGAGGTAATTTATTTTTTTCAGTTGTAAGGAAAATATGGATACTTGAAAGTTAAATGGAAAAACAGAAAAAAGAATAACCTATGTTCTATATATACTGT
>BMAV01025235.1:349699-360879 GCA_019973955.1 Trichonephila inaurata madagascariensis | reverse complement strand
AAAAGGAGCTTCTTAAGTGTGTTTTTGTATCTTTTTAAAGAAAAAAAGTTTTTTTTCCAACCCAAAGTTTGAAACTGAAAACGAAGCCCTCACAATTCTTCTCATTCCTTATAATTAAATGATTCCACTCGATATTCTTTAGAGTTCCTTTCTATTATTAATGGAAAATAAGTGGATTTTTCATTCAATCTCCAATACTTGAACCATAAATTCAAAAACTAATAATTTTTTTATTCAAAAAAACTCTTATGAGAAGACCCTCTTAAAATTCCATCTAGTTTGTAGAACGTGTATGAAAAGAGCCACCTAATTGGATTTCTGTAGAGCCGCGTCGAGAGATACGCCACGAGTCCAATGGACGAGGAAAATTGAAACGCTTCATTGATCAAAATAAACTAGTCCCGGCAGTACCTTTTCTCGATTGTAGGAAGCAAAAGTTTAAAAAATGCATTCCCACACTATTCTTCGAACAACAAAACAAAGATATCTGACGCAAACGAAAGAAATTCATGGGAAATCGCTGGAAGCCATTTCAAAAAATTTCTCTTCTGTTTTTGTGTTGGATTTGAATGCCATTTTCTCCGTTACTATGTTATGGATGGAGTCATTATCCGTAAATCTCTTTCGAAGGCAATTCGAGTCACAACAAACTGTCGTCAGCCAAGAGAAAGGTAATCAGAGTAATCTCCTCGTGAAATTGGACGGAAAATTTGGAATTTTGGACCGTGCGATGCCCGGCGACCAGCCCTTCCGCAGCTGTGGAAACTGGGACGATTCCCTCCATGCACTTTTTTTTTTTTTTTGCTAAAACGAGAATTATTTGGGTTCGTAGATTCTTAAAGGTTCATATCAAAACTGTTCAAAGAAAATTCGACAAATAGAGTGATATTTATTACTATATGAATTCTTCCTCAATTTGCCAATCACACCAGAAAAGTACATTTCGCGGGCTTTTTACAAGTTAAGTTGGGGGGGGGGCTTTTTCTTTTGGATTGGAAATAGTAGGAATTGATTGGAACTTGTAGAATATATGTTTGAAAAAAAAAATCATATAAGGATAAAAAGATCTCTCTTGTATTTTCTCAAAACGGCATTTTTTCCACTGAAAAAAAAATCTTGTACAATATTCCACTTGTTTGTGTGAATTTAGCACCAATGAATGAGCGCAAACGTTTTGAATACTCCTCAGTTCTACTAACCACTAAGAATCTACGAAAGTGCATTCTTTCGAAATTGTTAGGAGGAAGCACAGAGTTCCATCAGAGCGTTAGGAAGTGAGTGACAGAAAAAAAAATATTTGGATAAAAATAAAACAGCGAAGCCCTCGTAAATAGATTCCCTTTGCACAATGCTACGAATGATTTATCCTACAAATGCTTAGTCCTACAAGACAATCGGGGAAGAGACTTTTCCAAGAACCCCTTCCCTCAATTTTTAATACCTATACAAATGTCACACGTTAGAGGGACAATCGTCTTTTGTTTTTTAACAGAATTTTCGTCAAAAAATATACCGAATTATAAATAATCTTTACTCCTTGTTTTATGTGACAAGTATTTTCCACAAAAGCTGACATACTCGAACAATAGTTCTTTGCTCCTTTCGAGGTCTCGGAGAAAACAATGCTCGCGCTTGACAACACACAAGTATTTGCAACGGTCCCTCCCACCTTTATTACTCGCATTACCCCAACGTTTGCGTGTTCTTACCGTATATAGATGAGTTTTTGGAGAAGACAATGCTCACACAAACTTCCAGTTCAATCGGTTGCCTCTCTAGGATTAATACCTTTCATAACATCAATATTCATTGAAAACCACTTGAATTGTATCAATTACCAACTCATTTCATGATGTCTTTTTTCTCTGAAAAGCAAAAAGGATTTTTTTTTTCAAATTGAGGGGACTCTACCTTAAAAATGATAAAGGTATTGTTCTTTTTTTATAAAAGAAAGTATTTTTATAATATTTTTTTATTATTATTGTTTGATGGACATATCACATGTATGAGTAAAAAATTGAAAGAAATTTTAATCGGCAAATGTAAGCAAACAAATTAAGAAATTTGACTACTCCCCCTTTTCAGGGATGTCAAAGGTTCATGCTAATTTTTATCACGCACATCCTTCCTATTAAACAATGGCTAGTGGCAATTAAATGAACTTTTATTAAGATGTGTCAATTATGGAACATAAAAACGCAATGAAAATACGTAATATGATTTAGTTAAACTGTCTATAAAAGATATTTGCGTATAAATACTGTGGTAAACATGATGTAATGGAAGCCATTTGTGAATTTAACAAAAGGAGTTCAAGATGTATCAGAACCTCCCCCACCCACTTTAAAAATACAACCTGAGTATATATGCAGCGAGCCTCCACTTACGTTGATGCGAGGAAGAGTCCTCATTAAAAAAACAACTTTTATTTTTTCAATTACTATCAGATTTTAATTAAGTTATTGAAGAGCGAGTCAGTTTTAGCCTACTCTAAATATTTCTAATGAAAAATACTTATCATTAGATGGAAATACTCAGCCGTGAACTCCACCACAAGGCTCTTAATCCCTTTTTCTGGATTCAAAGAGAAACTCTAATTTAATCACGTCCAATTACTATCTTCTTTTTCTCTTGAACTCGATTCACTTATCTTGAAATAGTATGTATCCTTTGCATTCCTTTACAGAAGTCAATGAAAAGTATTTCTCTTTCAGGGTTAGTGGACGGATTGCCCTTACATAGGCTTTTTCTCTTGGTGTAGTGCTTGTGAATCCCGTAAAAAACTACTTAGAACGTAAGCTATTTTGAACCACGTAAATTGACAAAAAAAAAGCAATTATAAAAAAAACATCAACTATAAAAATGTAAGATGTGACATGTAAAGCAGGATATTTCTAAAATATTACAGTAAAGTAGTTTTTTTTTTTTTTTTTCCACCTCTTTGTGAAATGTGGGCACGTAGAAATTTCAAAATAAGGCACTTAATATTAATAATTTTCTAATCTGAATTCTTATTCATATCGTACATGCAAATACATTATTTTCATATTATAGAAAGTATTATATAACTGTGTGGTGTTATTTTAGAAAAATTAATATTCTCAGTTTTTCTTCTTATCAGATTCAATTAACTCTCTAAAACATTTTTAAAAATATGTTTTGCAATTATATGAAAATGTAATTATTTCTAAAGAAGAAAAATAAGAAAGAAAGAGAAAGAAAGATATATAGTAAAAGAAAAATAAGAAAAGAGAAATAAGAAAAGAAGAAAAGAAAGAAAAAGATTAATATATAATTAAGAAAAATATATAGTTAATGTTTAAAAAGTGTATTTTAAAGCTAAGTGAAGCTTATAAAAATAAGTTTTGTTGCAGAATTATAAACTTTAAAATTGTTTTTCTCATAGTTTGTGTGTTTTATGACACATCAGAGTGCCTTTCAAATGCTACTTCTTCCACATATATTTATCAATCGCTTTCCTTTTTTTTTTTTTTTTTTTTTTGTTGTGATACACGATGCGTGTTACAAAAAAAAAAGGTTCCATTTTGCAATAAAAAGAATACTTTAAGAAATAATTAAAAGAAAGGAAAGAGATTTTGGGGTTTTCACTGATTTTTGGCTTATATCAACATTTTATATTTTGCCCTACCGAACTAAATAAGTTATTGTAAAATTGATCCTAAAAGTTGTTAAAAACATTTTTAAGAATATTACAAAATATTTCGTGCCAAAACATCAATATGTGTACAAAAAGGTAAGCACTTAAAATTTTCAAAAGAATATTTTAATTTAAATTTTTTAAATTGCGTCAACACTATGGGCAAACTTTTATCTCAAATAATCTTCTTAAATAGAAACAAAATGATAAAACATAGTTCTGAAACACATAAATCAAAAAAAAAAAAAAAAATGTTGTGATGCAAGGGAAACCAAAAGGATAATCAATGAAACTGTTGGAAATCAATCTAGCTGACAATGAAAGAGATGTTCCAATTTTCTCGTCTGCCGTTCAATGTCCTTACGATTTCTTTTTCAAAATGATTTCTTTGAAAAGTTTTAAACAAGGTGCTCGCAACAGTCTTTCCTTTGAGAGGTGTGACTTTTCCAAGTGTGGGAGAAAAGCAACGAAGCATGGCGACACGAGATGCTGACCTACCTATAATTCTTCTCGAGCGCAGGCAAAAGGGAAGGGGGGTCAGAAGAAGGAAAAGACAAAATCGCGGAAAGTCAACGACCGTGAGATGTTGCATTTCAGTTGGCTGTGTATTGGAAAAAATCAAGGGAACTTCTTTTCACTTTCTTTCATAAAATGGCTCAAAATTATTCAAAGGTTGAATTAAAATTGAAAAACAGAGGGGAAAAGAGAAGGGGGGGATTAATATGATTAAAGCTCGTTCAGTTGTTGTCAAAAATAAGAAAATTTAAATCCGTCAAAAAGGTTTTTTAAGCTCAAATTATGTTCGAAACCATCTGAGTAATCCATAAATAAGGTCAATAATGAAAAATAAAAAATTTCTATACATATCTTCTGGTCTTGGAGAGTTTAAAAACGTGAGGTCTTTAGTTAAAGCTTTTCTTTTTTTTCTTAGATCTTAATTTTGTTAGACGCCTTTTCTATAATTATTTAAAGATCAAAAGAAATAAAGCCCAAATAAAAATACTAAAATACTTATTATTGCCATAGCAAACTTTTGGAAAGTGATTCTGCACTGATGAAGTTTTCTTCCAAAAAGTCAATAAACTATCCCAGTGTTTGGAAGAAGAATATCCAAGTGAAACACATTCAATAATTCATTCTGAGCATTTAATAAGTAATTAATTTGATAATGAGACATTTGTTAAGTCGAGACCTGTTAATTTGTGGTAATTAGAATGCAACTAAAAATTAAGAAGGCCAATCAAATCGAAACAAAATAAGAGGGCGGGATGCGTGTTTATTAATATTTTAATTACTAAGATGAAAATAAATGTCCAATTATCTAATGAGTGAAAGATATACTCGACTCAATAAATCAAGCAATTCGTTTTTAAAGAGAGAACATTTTTTTTTTTTCATTATCGCGTTTGAATTAACTTAAATTCAAAGAGATACTTTTCTTCATCTCTTTGAATATATAAGTTTTGTTTAAGATCAAACCAATTCCTTTTCAATTACTTTTGATGAAATCGTGTTCTAAGTCATTTATGGAAAAAACCCTTTGAAGGATTTTTTTAAAATTTATCCAAAGCGTAGTATGACTTGTCGAAACTTTCCGATACTGAGACGAGGTGTGTTTAATACTGACTTTATAAAGGAAATATCTTTCAAATCGTCTAAATGAAAAGGTGTATCACTTTAAAATAAAAAAAAAATTCTTTCCAATAAATCTTTCGGTACATTGTGATAAAATAAGACCGAAAAATATCTATTAATGGATGATTTAAGATTCAAGAGAGGTCTTTGGATATGATGTGTTCCTGAAGTAGAGGCTATGCTTTACACGCTATCAGACCAACCTCAAATCAAATTCTGCTGATAAGTAGATTGTACAACAGAAACGAGCCATGAAACAGATAATTCCTTATTATTTCATAGCTGGACTTTTGATTTCGTTATTTTTTGGATAATTTTCGTAAGAAATGCTATAAAATTAAAAGTATTATGTAGTAAGATTTAAGTCCCATTTTTAAGTGTTCAACAGTTTTTCCAGTCAAGAAGCAACGCACTCACAAAGAAATAAAATCATTTCTTTCAATGCCTGCTAAGGAGAAAAACCTTTTTTCCCCCCTAATCCTTCAAGTAGGAATAATTCTTTAGATCACTAGTCTGGTATCTCAATTCATGCATCTGAAAGGAAAAATTAAAAGAATTAATGAAAAAAGTTTTTTCTCACTCTCGAATGCGCACTTTTTATTTAACAAAAGAAAATATAATCATTCCGCAACATAAATCTCTGAAAATGAAGCATTGCAATATCAAATCAAAGTTTCTATACGAAAAAACAATCAATTCATATTTATATTAAAAATGAAAACTGAAGATACTCGAGTGGATCTCGTAAGTTTCAACCAGTCATAAGCTGCGACGTAACATCTCTTCTGTGCCCATCAATGAGTGATAAAAAAACATGTACTAATAGATATGATAATGAATGGGGAAAGAAACAGTCTATGATATTGGACTTTCTCTAATGGGTTGTTATGCAATCACGAGCTTCTTTTCTATTTTTTTTTTTCAAAAGTTAAGCGCTAATGCTGTCAGTTGAATGCGTACTAGGAATTCTTTGGATTCGTTTCGAAAGCACGGAATATTCAAAAGAAACAACTCCTATGGAAAAGAAATGATCTTCTCAGAATTGGAAAAACATTAATTTCAGAAATTCCCATCATTCTCAAGTGACTAAACTTATTTTCATTCTAAAAAATCAAGAACATAAATTCACGTACTGAAAAGGAACTCCATTTTTATTATGTATTTGAATTGCCACTACATTTTAAAGAAAAATGTGTGCATGCTTATGACCACACGATAGAAGTGAAAACTTCTGATTTATTCTAGGTAAAAGAATCCAATTGTTCGGATGGACTAGGTTTTCTCTTCGAAATTTTCGCATGCGGGCGTTAAGTAGTTCTTTTTTTTTGGGGGGGGGGGGCCATTCATTAGTGGATTTATTTATTTCATTATTTTCTGTAAAGGGCAATACTTAAATACGAGGGAGAACCCAAAAATAACCGGAATCGAACTCTTACGCGCGCATGCTTTGTAGTTATGAGTTGGTGGTGTTTACTGGGGTCTCTCGTGACCGTTAGTGAGTTGGCGTGAGTTTGAAATAAGTTAATTGTTTGTGTTGTTTTCGTTCATGTTTTAATTCTTTGGCGATTAGTGAGATGGTCGACTACAAAGAACAAAAATTGTGTGTGAAATTTTTCTTTCTGTTGAGAAAACTGCAGCTGAGACCGTTGAGATGCTTTGAAGAACTTTTAATGGCGAGGCTTTGGGAAAATCACAAATCTAGAAATGGTTTTCGTGTTCAAACCTGGCATCATGTCAACTGAAGACATGCCACGTCCAGGGCGTACTTCGACAGGAAGAAATGACGAAAACATTGCCAAAATCAAACTTGCAATTCATGGAGATCGTCGAAAGACCATTGATCAAATTTCTGAAAAAATGAACGTGTCATGGTGCGCATTCATGACAATGCACCAACCCTCACAGCTTTGATGGCTTGACAGTTTTTGACAAACAACAATATGGTCCATATGTTCCAATCCACCCTACTCACTCGATCTGGCTCCGTTGGACATTTTTTTTGTTTACACGAATGAAAAGAAGTCTGAAAGGAAAGCGATTCAGTGATGTGGATGGAGTCAAAGAAAATTCCCAAACGGCTTTGAATGGTATCCTGCCTCAAGAGTTCCAGAACTGTTTTGAGCAGGGGCAAAAGCATTGGAAGAAGTGCATCAATGAATATAGACAATACTTTGAAAGGAACTAATTTATAGTTTAATAAAAATGCAAATTAAAAAAAATTAACAAAAATAAATTCTAGTTATTTTTGGGTCCCCCTCTCGTAATTATGCATTCTTATATATTGAGATAAGTATATTCGATTTAAATGTCAATTAGTCTAATTATTTAAAAATATTTATATGTAGATTACTTAAGTAGATTATATTTATATAACATATATGTTTAAATAGTACTTACCTATTATCGCAACAATGCCAACGACCAAGATAATTCGCCAAGTTGGCGACCCTAATTACCTATGTGTCGTACGCCCAGAATTGGCAACCATGTGCTTCCTTTCATATAATATCTCCAATAATGTTGGGATAATACGTAAGTGCCATTTTTATATCTTATACTATGTAAGGCTAAGAAAACTTATGTCCTGAGAGCCCCGTTTACTTTTCTTAAAATTCTCTAAGCAAACAAAAGGAGAGGGTTCGTACTTTTTCACAATTAATGCTTTTATTTTCACGTAATCTCTTAGTTGTCATTTATAATAAAAACAAACATATTGGTAACTTTCTCACCAATTAATTTCATTAAAATTTCGTATTTTAATTCTTTTGACACTTTTTTGATCTTAAATGCTTTTTCTTCTGAACCAAAAAATAGATCCTGTAACGACCGCACATTAACAGAACTCACTCATTAAAAAACACGTGATACTCTAAACGAATCGGAGATGTATCTCATACTTTCAGGTTTGTCATTGGTCCTTCTATAAAATGCCTTAGGTACTCACAATACCGGATTTGATTTCAAACTTTACTGGTGGTATGCATACAAGCACACACATATGTATATATCTACTTAGATGCATATATGTTGTTGTTACAAATGCCACCTGATCGGCAAAGGCCAGATCAAAGCCCACGGAATTCATCATGGTAAAGGGCTAAGTGATGCCTGTCATTAGCCGTAGCCTTGAGCACCATACAGGTGACAGAACGATTTAGCTCAGTTGAGGGAGAACACCCTGGGAGTGGTCAGAGGCCTTCCATCTCTCTTCCCCTTCCACCAATCTCACGAAAGGACTTGATGCTCGACGGCTATTTAAAATACCCCCATGCAGCGAAGGCACTATATATTTACAAACATTCGTCTTCTCCGGGATTCGAACCCAGGTCCAATGGGCCAGCAGTCAGCGTCGCTAACCACTGTACCGGACGGGCACAGTATATACACTGGTGTGCAAAACTTAAGCAAAAAAAGTTTTTTTTTTTTTTTTTGCCATAACTCCGCGAGAAATCATCTAAGAGACATAAAATTCTGAAATAAGAGAGATAGAGCATTTTGTACTTAAACAATGACAAAAGCATAGTTGCGTAAAAATGAATACAATGCATATAGTATGGAATCAAACAAAAAAAAAAAAAACTTTATTGAACTCATAATATCGTTACACACGAATGTCTGTCCAAGAGAAAGAACAACAAGCAGATGTTCCTTAATATGAGATACTTCACTTTGAGCAAAGTTTACTTCGTATCATCTCTCCAAACTCAGAGCCAGATTGTTCAACAGTTCGCGAAGTAAGGGTGCTCATTCCTCAATCAGCATCTGTTTCAGTTGTTGGGTGTTCCCCGAAGAATGTAATCGTGCCCCAAGGCATCTCTTCAAAGCATCCCACACATGTTCTATGGGATTTAAATCAGGGGAAAAGGCTGGCCAATCCATTGGAGCGATATCTTTCTCTCCAGTAGTTGCTGACTATCAGCAGTCTGGTCTGGCCGTGCATTATCATCCATAAAAACGAAATCTGGTCCAATAACACCTCGGAACAGAGGCACATGGGGAAAGATCACCTCTTTGCAATACCGATCTCTAGTAACAGAAACTGTCGAAAACGTCAGTCCCCAAACGACTCTTTTTAAGCGATGTTACTAAGATGAAACCCTGTGCCGACCTCTCTCCAAATCAACTAACATTGAGAATCCCTTGTGACCCTGAAACGACTCTCGTCCGTAAAGAGGTCACGACTCCATTGATGAGAACAGTTTTTTTGTTGTTGTAGTTGTTGTTCTCCTTACACCACTCTAAACGGTGCATTCGATGACCAACTTTCAAAGGGTTGCAGCGTTCAAAGGGGTGAGCGAATAGGCCTTCGTTGTGAAGGCATCTTGCCACTGTAAATTGCGACGCCTGTCCCCCTGTTGCAGCACAATGGTGCTTGTTGACTGCTCTTTTCACCTGCAGGACGATACATCAGTCTTCCACTGCAGTTGTTTTCCTAGGGAGGCCACCACCAACCTTTCGAACATACATACCTATGGTTTGGAAGGCTTTCCAGGCGTGCGAAACGACACTTTGGTTTTGATTCCGAATTATTCAGCTATACTGGTCAAGCTACACCCCTTCTCCAGTTTACTGATTATTCTTCCACGTGTGAAGTCATTCAGGTGATTTCTCCAAGTCATATTTCACAAAGGAACTCACTTGCAGTGAATGTCTTTAAATCACTTCCAATCTTTCTTCTATTGCAGTTTTAAGCTGCGCGCCAACCGCAAGCGTTTTGCTTACACTCACGTCACCTATGACGTTTTATTCCGGACATTTGCATACGCATCACCTTGTTCTTGAATTGCGTATTCACAATGTACTGATCGCAATAATCCATTTTCTACAGTTTCCTACTATAAGCTTAAAGTTTACATTGTTGCGTAAGTTTTGCACACCAGTGTATGTATATATATAATGTCATTAACAATATTACTACTTTTTTTATATTTTTTTACCATTTTAAAAAACATAAAGTTTAAAAGAACTGTATTATTAATGTAAGAAATATATATTACTCAAAATGAAGCATTTGCAAGAATTTCAGAATTATAAAGAAATAAATCATATATATATATATATATATATATATATATATATATATATATAAAGGTTGCAGAGAAATTTTAGCTCAACAGATTTCCAAGCTATTTAGAAAAAAAGTAATATTTACTCACAAATGTACAATAGAGTTCCGTGTAGAGGGGAAAAAAATCTAATGTTGATTTTCTATTAGATGTATTTAAAACGATTAAAATGATTTTTAAAGAAAAATCTCCGAAATCCGGAGGTTTGAAAACCAAGTTTAAAAAATGCAAATAAATAAAAGAAAGTTCATAATAAACTTATTCATTGAGTAGGAAATTCTATTTCAGGGTTCTCATTCCATTAGCAAGTAAGAAACAAACAAAAAAGAATTTTGGTGTTTCTATTACTTTAATACAGAATTTTAAAAAAAAAAAATTCTTTGACATTTAAATTAAAAATATTGTGTTACTTCCAAGAATTTTACCAACGTCAAAAACATACGACTTAAAAATATTTATCTTTTTTCCAATTTATTTGTTGCTTGGTTAATCGTAGCTGCTCCACAGTGGTTTTGATTTATATACATTCAGTTTTTGATTTTTGAAAACTGCAACTAATATATTTTTACTAGAAAACTATTACAGATGTTACCATAAAAAATGCTTTCATATTTTTTAAAAAAAGCGTTTTGATTTATTTTCCTCAAGCAGTTTCGCATCTATCAGTGGATTGACGCTTTGAGGAAAAATATAATCGGTCATATATAATATAAAACAAATCTTTAAAAAAATTCAAATGATACATGTCCTCAATTTGGAAATATTTCTTCGTTCCTAGATTTATTTGTAAATATTTTAATGCAACGCATCTTTATTCTTCC
>BMAV01025235.1:333224-349299 GCA_019973955.1 Trichonephila inaurata madagascariensis | reverse complement strand
ATATGTATATAAGAAAGAATAAAAAGTGTTCATCTCCTAAAGATGAAATCCTTCCGTTTATTTGACACGTTCCTTTGAATAGGGTGCTCGTGGAAGCGTGGAAGCTGTCCTGTTTCGTTAGAGCGATCTCCTGCGCTATCACTTTACCGTAATCACTAAGATATCGCATCAGGTAGCCCGATTAGGATTCATTAGGTCGCAATTTTTCAATCATTCGCATCGTCTCCCTCTGGGGTGAGTTTGCGGTAGAACTCCTCCCCCCCCCTTTCCCCCGATCAGGACATTTCGTGTGAACGCGGGGGGTACTTGAACGCAACAATAGAACCTAAGCATGGGAAATGAATGTCGGGGGTGTCGCAGAAATTACACTCTCATGTAGCTTGCCTGACACCCTCGACTTGCTGGAAAAAGAGTATTTCAGGTTCAGCAAAGCTTTTTGCATAAATATCAAACTTGTTTTCTCTACTTGTTCTATGCAGTTTCCCACATATTAAAATATTAAAGTTTTTTTTATATACATGGGCTCTTTTGGAATTTTTTCCCCCAAGTTGTTACCTTATAATTTGTATGAAATGTTTCTATCACATATTTCCCCTAGCTTGAATCATTCTTTCTCTTTACATGTTGCTGAAGATGTAACACTACTAAACAAAGAGAGATATTATCGGAAGCTTAAAGGATTTCTTTTTTAATTTAAGAATATCAGTTCTATGTCGTTATTAATTAAAATTTCTTTACGATTCATTAAATTAGAGCTATAATACATATTTTCTATAGAAATAGGGAAAAGTCCAGTAAAATTAGAGTTTTTTTTTTTTAAAAAAAATAACAATCTTCAGTGCATTCGAATCTATCCAACAATAGCAGCAGTTCTGGCCATTATTTCCATTGAGTGATTCCACTCAAACGTCTTGGACTATAAAAATGCTACTAGGACAGAATCCCCACCGTAAGAGCTGAATAAACATTTGGATGAAGAAGAAAAATTTGTAAGGGCTATTTGTAAATGGTCCTTTGAGAAGAAAGCAATAGACTCGATGATATCTGATACTCTCTTCCAATGTTTGAATAGTGTACAAGACACTTTGTGAAAAGCGTATTGAAAAGAGATTGGGCATGTTGCTATTTTGTAAGCTTCTCTGTTGGGAGGAAAAGCTTTTATGCGCAACCGTAGGCGCGAAATGCGGGTTTGGGGGAACTAACAAAGAGAGAAGCTCTACAATAGCTCATCTCTCCTAGTCGCTTTCACAAGGGATCCGCCAATAGAATCTTCCCTCGTGTAAATATTATTCAAGCGAATATTACGTCCGTTCTCTCGTTCCCAAGTTCGATTCCTGATGGTACGGTTTTTCTCAGATAGTGGCCAAAGCATTTATAGAAATGGTAGGGTAAGGTTGAGAAATTATGAGTCAATTATCCACTTTGTATGGAATGAATGCCTAACAGAATACAATTCAAAAGCCTCGGAGTGTCAACATAATAAATGTTCCCATCAGTGATCCTTCCAAATGATACAGATAACACGATTGGGTTGGTTTCTCCAATTGTATTTAAGATGATGATAGGGTATGTTGTTTTCTTGAATGATAAAGCAATTTTAATTTATTAGTATCAAGTCAAGTCCAATGAATCTTTCGATAGTCAAGTGATGATTGTAAAGCCGTAGCAGAGGGAAAGAGAGTGGGATCAAAGAGGGAGGAGATTAATGACAAAGCACAAGTTTTTGATGGACGTTATTTGGGATGCATTGGGTTGGGTGTTACAAAAATATATTATAAGGCAGTAGCGCACACAGGAATTTTTCAAGGGTCGAAAGTTCACCATTATTCTATCATGCTCCTTTTGATTTTGTCGATTTTAGGGAACAAAACACAGTAAAAAACTAATTATTGAATAAATAATTAGCACTAACTAATAAAATTAATCTTTAATAACAAATACTTAATTAAATTTTACGTACTATATACTTAGAATTATAATCAATCGGAAAAATAACAAGAGCTTTGGGAGGGGGATCCGGACCCCCGACCCCCTTGTGTGCGCCACTGTTATAAAGTGATGATAATTCCTCGAGATACTTAAGAAGAAAACTGAAATGTTATTGGACTTGAAAGTAAAAGGCCTGAATTGCTTTCAGTGTTGAATCGTAATGGCAAATACTAAGGGAAAAATAACGACATTCGATTAGATGTCTCTACATCACGTTGGCAAGGATCTAATGTACGATATCGCTTCCCTCACTAAGGCTGTTGGGATTTAAAGGAAAAAAATATTTCATATTTTGGAAACAACTCTTATTTACACAAAACTACGCGTTCAAAAAGTTATAAACTGCCTTTATCTGAATTTTATTTGAAGGAGAGAGAAAAGGGAATTAGTATACCAGAACTACCCTGTTTTATGATGGCTATTTACACGAACGATGGAAAGAAAAAGTCCAGCTGAATTTTCTCTCAACCTTATCATGAACTTCTCTTTAAATTTCCCTTCTTCGGAAAAATCAATTATACGGAAAAAAGAACGAAAAACAGGAACAATTTTCTGTCTTGTCATAAAATATAAACCATTATCACCGAATCGTATCTAATTGTTGGCTTGATTACAAAGGTGTGAAAGAAAAAAAATATATCCAACGATAAGAAACAAGCTTTAAATTGTAGAATGTGTTATTAATCTTCTTTATTGCTTGTGTTTCTTGTATTAACAAATTAAATATTTTATTCAAATTTATCTTGAAAAATCGGTACGCACAATGTGGTTAAATTAAAAAAAAAAAAAACACTATATGTCATAACAAACAAGTAATATACAAAAAAAAGTCACACAATTCCTTGCTTAGGTTAACAAAGAAAAATTTTATTTTAATTACTTTTTATTAAATAGTTACAATTGATATAAATATTGTCACGGAGTTCGAAAGAAGTCCACCGTTCAGTTAAGCAAACAATTCTAACGAGAAGCTCGATACAACACTGGACTGAGAACACGCCCAACTGGCGACGTACTCGGCTTTTATACACTTACCGAATATTCGAGAAATATCCACTCTAAAGAATGATCTAGATTCATCTAGAACCTAGACAAACAATACATTAATAATGAAAACAAAAATTCCAGACGCTCTGCCGACTGGGCTGTCGGGACTTGTAGCAAATTATGTGTGCGGCAATATGTATATACATGGTGACAGAATCACAATACTAAGTGACAAAATAGAAAGCGATTTTCCATTTTCTTTTCTATATGTGGTGTTGGACTATTTTTTGTTTGCTTGTTACTATTTATTCATTAATAAAATTTAATTATTCTAATAAAATAGTATAGTAAGAAATAAATCACATTCGCGGAGATTAGGCCATCCCAGGTGGGATTCGAACCCACGACCTTTGGAGTAGAAGTCCAACGTGCAATCCACTGCGCTACTGGGACACAACGAAAGATTTTTCTTTCTATATATGCTGTTGGACTATTATTTTGTTCCTCTTTATTGATTTTTAGTTTAATTATATATAATGAATTAAAATTTGAAAAAACTGTATTAAAACACATCAAGTGTCATCCACTACAAGTTAAAAAAATATGTATTTGAAATTGAATGGATGAATAGAAAGTATTTTATTAACGATTGAAAACTTTAACAAGATATATACATATATATGTATATAGGGAGAGAGTGAACTAATAATAGGAATTGAAAAATAAGCCTTTTTTCTGAAAATATACATTTCAAGATAATTTTCCTCGTCCCTTGCATGCAGATAAGATATAGATCATTTTATTTCGGGCCACATTGTCTCACACTCAGAAAGAACATTTAAAATACTGGTTTTAGAGTCTGTTTATCTATACTATAGGGCAAATTTTAAAATGCAGTAGTTAAAATCTGAAAGAGCTTCGAGAATCAATTGCAAGAAACAATGCGTGGGTACCAATTTTATCTGCAAAACGAAATCTGTGTTTTAGAATATGTTAAAATGTGTAATGGAATTTTATGACTGCACACAAAAATAAAAATCTTGAAATATTACAAAAATAATTTTTGCTAAGATAGAAAAGAGTTTTTTACAAAACCCCGTGAACTGCGGTGAGAGAAATCTCGCTCGTAATCCAAGAAATAAATATCGATGAAGGGAACTACGTGAAACTTTACAGTTGGTGAGAAATTAAAATTTGAATCAAAATAATTAATACGAGTTGTTCGACTAATGAGATATATATGTCGCTGGGAAATGATAGAGAGAGAGAGAGTTAGGGGTTTGATCAAATCCCTAAGGCAGTGGTTCTCAAACTGTGGGGCACGCCCCCCTAGGAGGCCGAGACAACTTTACAAGAGGGGCGCGAAGAAAAGTCGAAAACAAAATATTATTTTAAAAAATTAATAATTTATTGAAAGTAAACAAACAAAAAACATTCTGGCATAATAAATTAATGAAATGCGTATTTACACTGATATAATACACTTATAAACGCATCAGTCCTGTACAATGTTTTTGATAATTAATGATAAGTTAAGAACAAGTTCAATAATTACCAGTCACCCCATAGGCTTGCCATATGTAAAATGTTACATAAAATGAACACTTGTCTGTGGATTAAAACTAAAGATTTACTCAACAATACCACCATTTTACACGTAGGTGCGCGTATGGGATGTATTGGGGGGGGGGGACAAAGAAGAAAATAAACAAATACTCTGAAATAAGTTAATCCTTCGCAAACACTGTCAAGGTCCTTTTATTGCATTCTAAAGCCATTGGAATAATTTTATGGATAGCAGTACACAGAAAAGATCGTACTTCAGAAAACCTATGTATACGTCCAGGATAATTAATGCTTTGGCTGAGAGAGACGTTTATATACGCCAATGGCATTTAAGATGTTAAAGTCGTATTGTAGCTTTGCGTCAAAGTATAGTGCATTCAATGCATTGCAGTTGTATGGAGGGGTGGGGGGTGTCGCAATGAAAATTATGATTGAATATTGGGTCGCAAAAATTAAAAGTTTGAGAATCACTGCCCTAAGGTATATGATCAGTTCAAGGAAGATGTTAAAATAAAAACTTTTTGTCCTTGAAAAAAGTAAGTGATTTTATCAAATCCCTCAACTATTTTAGAGAAAGATGAAACAATAGAGTTTGAAGCATTTATTTAGTAAATTATGCATTATTAAATGTAAAGTAACTGTGATAAAACAATAATCACATTGAAATAGAAAATATTTATTCGAAACTAATTAACAAAAGAAATAGATACCTAAGCTGATATTATTAAAGCAAGAAGTACTATTTTAGAAAAATGTTAAACATTTTTTTTCGTGAATGTAATCTATATAAATAAAAATGTAAATGTGTGTGTTTGTTCAAAACTACTAGTCTCCAAAAGTTCTACACCGATTCCCCTGAAATTATGACATAACGTTGCATTTAAATCTGGGCGTGTTTTTGCATTCTAAATTTTTTTAAATTTAACTTTTAAGAGATTTTTTGGTGATATGACGTCACATGTGATATCATATCTGTTTCTGAATGTGAAAATATATATGTTTTACTCCTAATTTTTTCAGGATTATTACATATTTTACTTTAGTTACATTTATTGATTGCCATATTTATTCAATTTTTTGTTGTTTGAGACATATTATTTTTTAAATGAATCATTTGTAGGAAATTATTCTTTCAACAACAGAAATTTTGTTTTGTAGCTTTGGGAACATTCTGATTAAGTTTCTTGATTTCTTTAGTTAGCAAAGATTGTAATTATTTTTTCCAAATTCTGAAATCACACTTATAAAGGATAGAGCTCAGTTCTTTTTATTTCAATTAACGTTAGCATTGTATATTTACGTTTTCAATATTTTTCAGGCTTAAGTTATCTACTTTAGATAGTTTTTATACTTAAAGTGTTAATTAACTTCTATATGCAATGGAATTTTCGGCCAAATAGATGCTAAAATTTCTAAGATTTTGGATGGTAACATTACATTAACATTAGACTGGCCGCAAAAGACCTATTTGGTGCGATTTCAAAATCACGCCAAAATCCAGTAGCGTACCAATATGAAATTAGTACTGCCTATTTTATATTTCTCCAGCAATTCTAAATTAATTCAATATATAATTTTGGTTTTTTATTTAGTTGGCAGCAATTTACCGCTAATGCCGCGATATGCATTCAATTATGGAAACCCTTTCCGCGCATATTCGAACCTAATATTTAATGTTGAACTTGGCAATGTTTTAATTTAGCGAAATTAATCGACGGAATTTTTTTTTAATTTCATTCGATGCTACTCTAAAATATAAATGGGAAAATTAAGGTTTTCTGAAAAATTTTAAGTGTGTTTGTTCAGAATTGTTATACTGATTTCCTTAAAATATTGAGCCTTATTTAATTTTTCTTCGCTTTTTAAGATTTCAGTTTATATTATGGTTAGCTATGACTCACAAAGAGTCTCGTTAAAAAGATCGAAAATAGGAAGCACACATTTCTAATATGTTTAACTGTTTGCACTTGAAGTATGATTCTTATGAAAAATTCATTTTTAATTTGTTTAAGTTATTGTTTCTGTCCTTATGGTATGAACCTAAAATTATTTATGTTGTCACCATAGTGGAGGCCTCAAGTTTAAAGATAAAATTTTAAATGGTTCTGCTCTGAAGTCCTCGTATGCAAAGGATTAATTTTACAATGGTTATGGATAGGCAGTATTTTTTGTAGTTTCATTGTCTGTGAAGATGCAGAAATTGTTTGGTTTGCCTACTCTAGAACACACAACAAATAATTGTTCATGTAAGAAGCAATCCATGTGTAGATCGAAGTCTCTCAATTTTAAAGACAGACCTTGAATATTGTTGATAACAATTGTAAATGCCAACCAAATTGTGAATTGTAATGCGGAAAATATCTTCAGCCAAGTGTGATTTGTATTTTTTCCCTAACTCTGTTGGAAATGAAGGAAAGTAGGCACAGTCAATATATGATTGCAAACAATGCACAAATTTGATTCGGTTGTGACGTGTTGCTGACGTCATTCATGATATATCCCAGTGTCAGAGATATTTTGACGTAGGCAGTCACCTTAATTATTTTGTGCCACATTGCGTTTTTAATGAGCTGCCTTTTACTATAGTGTTGATTTTAAGTGAGTATAGTTTTTTTTCCTTTGTTTTTCATTTAGTTTTATTAACTGTTTTTCTTATTTCTAAATGCAATCGGCGTGAACTGAACTTTATCAATTTTCATTTGAATACAAATTCTATAATGAAATCGACCTCTTCAGAGTGTCTTGCTTGAGGTTGCTTTGCTTGATTTACGTTTGAATTAAATATTTCACATCAGAACTTTATTCTCCATCCCCCCCCCTTTTTTTTTCTTTAATGTTTTGCAATTTTATATGTCTTTATTTTGATCTTCTTTTTAAGTGTAGTCAATCGGTTTCCATACATGAAAATTCCTTGCAGAAAATCGAACTTAGGTTGCCATACTTACAAAGCAAAAGCAGTGGGACGAGTAATTGCTATGGAAAAATGGGCATCAGCAAATGAGCAATATATGTACTGAGGAAGCAGCAGAACCCCATTCGGCCGGACTTGAGGATGCATGTTTGGGAGCATGGCTTTCGCTTTCTGCAACACAAGATGTGCTCCATTCTCAACAAAAGGAACACAAAAGGCTACAAATAGCTGAAAATCATCAACGAAAAACAAGATCTCAGAGTACCACAAAATTTTTAGGTGACTGCCTACATTCATAGTGTCACTGACACTGGGATGTATTATGAATGACTTGAACAACACGTCAAAAGCAAATAAATTCGTGCATTGTTTGCAGTCATATTGAATGTGCCTGCTTCCCTTCATCTCCAACAGAGTTAGGGAAGAAATGCAAATCACACATGGCTGGAGATATTTTCCGCATTTCAATTCACAATTTGGTTGGCATTTACAATTATTATCAACAATGTTTAGGGTCTATCTTTAAAACTGAGCGGCTTAGGTCTACACACGGATTGCTTCTCCCATGGACAATTATTTGCTGCGTGTTCTAGAGTAGGGAAACCAGGTAATTCTGTATCTGTACACACAATGAGGCAACACAAAATATTGTCTACCTATAATCATTGTAAAATTAACCCTTTGCCATAGAGGACTCCAGAGTAGAGCCATTTAAAATTTATCTTCAAACTTGAGGCCTCCAGTATGGAGACAATGTAAATAGTTTTAGGTTCATAATATAAGGACAAAAACAAGCTTTAATAACTTCAAGAATTCCGCTAACAAATTACAAATGAAATCTGTTCAGGAAAATTTGGTTTATTTATATTTATATATATATATATATATATTTTTTTTTATAAAAAAAATCATAGCTCAAGTGCAAATGGTTAAACATAGTAGAGAAAATGTGTGCTTTCTTTTTTCTTTCTTTTTAACCAGGCTGAACCACAGCAACGCTTGGCTGGTTACAGTTACTTAATAAATAAACAAATGTCTATTTATTTTTATTAAAATACGCGTTTTTTTATTTGGGGCAACTCGAGTTACAAAATACGTTACTTTTTTTACAAGCTCATTTATTTATTTATTTTGCTCACAGGAACACTTCTTAAGCCTCCGAATGAGGATTTTTCTCACGCAGACTTAGGTTAATCTGTGCAACTGTTTCGGTAAATGTTCTCTGTTTCTAGGTAGCCAATCTTTTATAATTCCAAATTTTACAATTTCATTTATAAATCCAATTAATTTAAATCCAAGGTACCAAATGGGTCTAAATTATTTTTTTAAATCGAATACGATCCCCACAATGTTATTTCCGTCTACTAGAATTCTGTCTACTTTAGGTACATGCACCAAAACTGCGGAATTTACGAACACATCTTAAAAATTTTTAAAGAAGCTTCTTTCATCTTTTCAGGTGTTTTGCAGTCTTTTTCCTTTGATTTTTAATGCTCTATTCTTTTTGGAATAAACAGCATAGAATCTTGGATCCATATCCTTTTTATTCAACTGTATTCCCCCAAAATGCATGCACCGAATTTTTACAAATGTCACTTGTGTGAATGGATATTCTATTCTATAAACAACACAACATGCTTTACTGTCACTGACTGCTGTTTTCCCTTTAGATGCAAGTAACACTACAGATGTTTTAACTGTTAAAGCAGAATTTGAAGTATAGTTAACGAAATTTTCAATAAAGAAATTGATTCAATTTCCTCTAAATTTATAGCCTTTTGGGGAAGTACAGCAACTGCCGTGTGACAATGAAGTGTTCTTGTTAATTGATTTAACTATATTAATAGAAGTAAAAAAGCACTGTAATTTCTTAATTCAGATGAAAGTAGATCTTTTAAAGTTGAAGCGCCGTTGTTGAATAATGTCATGGTCCTTCTGATTAAGTAGTAGATCCAAGTAACAACTGTTTCAAGCAACTCTTACGAAATGTGACGAGCGTGCTTTTGGTTCTGCTCCAAATAAAGCTTTGTAAGAGGATCACTTGAAGGTTCAAGGAAAAGAAGAATTCTTTTGGATGAGTGAGTGAATATTAACATCGCCCCTACACGAGGGCTTTTGGTGATGGAATTCGTCATTTTGAACCATGATCAATTTAAGAAGACGACACCGGATTTGGCACCCCATCTTCTAACACACCAATGAGAGCCCCGACAGATTTAATGTGCCTCAGTCCCTCTACACTGTAGGTCTTCAGCGGCACCGGGTTCGAACTCGTGACGGCCGCGGTAGCCGAGTGGTATAGGTATCGGATCATGACTGGCTTTGTCACGAGTTCGAGCTCAGCACCACTAAAGACCCACCGTGTAGGGCAGCGATGCGAGCTAAATCTGTCGAGAGCTGAAATGTCCTCCCGTTGGTGTGGTGTGGTAGTTAGGAGAGGGGTGCCAGCTCAGGTGTCGTCCATGTCACTTGACCATGGTTCAAAATTACGTGGTCGGTCGTCAAAAGCCCTCGTGTAGCTGAACAGTGCGACGTTAATATTCACTCACTCACTCAAACTCGTGACACGCCATCCACGAGTCCATGACCTTGACCACTAGGCTACTGCGGTTACAAAAGCTCTTTTGGAATTGAACAAAGCCTATAGCCCAGCTCTTTGCGTTCTAGTCAGTTAGCCAAGCAGTTAACATAGCTTGATAGGATCACTCAACGGATCCTTGACTAGCTGGTTGCTCTTAGACCTACCATTTACAATTTGGCATGTTGGCCACAGGCTTGTAATTCTTGTATGACAGCTGCGATGAACTCACCACTGTTGTGGCTTAGTAATATATCAGGACAAACTACTTCCAAAGATATTTTTAGTAGCTCCATTGCTACTTCAGAAGCTGGTTTTGGAGTCAACGGTTGAAGAAAGGTGAATTTCGTCTCGTAGTCCTGATAGTTTATTAGCAATTTCTACCTGCTGTCGACTGTGAATCAATTAAATCAACTTGGCTCTACGATAAATGAAGTCGCTCGATACAATTAGGGCAGTGTTTCTCAAACTGTGGGGCGCGCCCCCCTGGAGGGGCGCGATACCCCTATGAGGGGGGCGCGAGCATATCGAAAATAAAAGATTTAAAAAATAATTAATTTACTGGAAAGAATTAAAACAAAATACTTTCAGACACAATAAAAAATGCACTTTTACTCTGATATAATTTACAGGCGATATAAGTCATCTCTCAAAAATAAAAACTTCTTCAATGCCTAATTAGCTATCTGTTCCAAAAAACCAAATAAAAAAACCTTTATTTGATTTGCTGTAATCTCATGATGAGTGATTTTTACTACTCTTTGAAAGAAAAAACAAATCTCAGACCCAGAATCGAAAAAATTTATGAACATAAAAATTCATCAGTGATTATTTTTGAAATACTTATTATTATGGATGTAATCTGTTTTTGCTGATAATCTGTTTGAACTTCTAAGTTATTGGTACAGTTAGTTATGACCCCTCTCTTATGTTTTTGTTTCTCATTTAGGGAAGTTGTAAGTTATGTATTTCTCTGTTGCGCTTTTTTCCATGCAAAAGAGTTTTATGATATTTGGAAAACGATGGAGAGCGCTTTGAATGTGATTACTTGACCAAGACTTATTTTTATGAGTATTCTCAAACATTTAAAGCATAATTGAAAACGTTTTTAACAATTTTTTAATAAATAAACATAATATAATTAACATAATATAATAATATTATCATAATGAATACACTTTAAACCCGGAAGTGGTCACGCGGGACACACAGATCACAAAATCGTTAATTCTGACAAAACTGTTTATTTGTTATCAAAGAAAAATTGAAAAGTTCTTGAAAGTAGGTAAGTTTACTTTCTCTTAGTTAAATTATTCACTGGAATCACGATTTGTATCGTGTGCAATAAAATAATTATAAAAAAAAGGATTGGGGTGGTTCAATCACCCCGCGTGACCGTTAACGCTAGTATCGAGTGTGTGTCTGCCCCCGGGATAAAACATTTTGAAGTCTTCTAGCTTTAAATATTAAAAATAACACTATTATTCTTCATTGGAATTTTATATTATTTTTCATTGTTTAACATTAATTCTAAATGCTAATTTTGTGAGGCTTAAAATTACAGTTCGCTTAAAACTGATTATAATATGAGCATTCCTTTTAAAATATCATTTTAAATTTTCGTAAACATTGTCGCGCATTTGGGTTTACTCTCCTGACAATTCAGCTATTTATCAAGAATGTTTTAGTTTTTTAAAAAATGAACTCGTTCGAAGAGCGAGTACTTCAGATAGTATAATTTTTATGTATTAGTGCTGCACAACGTATTTTATAACTAATTTATTAATATTAAATTAAGAGCAAGTTTAATAAGTATTAGCGACTTTCATGGGCTTGTCTTGCAGAGGAAAGTTTTTCAAAAGAAGGTTTACGATTAGAAATTGACACTCTGAGTACATTTTCTAAATTTGGCTGAGATCTATATTTTGTCTTGAAAGCAGCCACCGCATTTTACAATCTGTTCCAATTTAAAAATTCGAGAAAAAAATAAAATATATATTACTTAAAAGTTACATATATAAAATTTAATATATTTAACTTATTAATTTGTACGGTTTATAATTAAGATCGTTTTGTAGCTTTAGCGTCAAAGTGCATTATTATTGCATTCAATACATTATTATTGTATAAGGGGGGCGCGATAAAAATTATGATTGAAAAGGGGGGCGCCAGTATTGAAAGTTTGAGAAGCACTGAATTAGGGGAAACAACGATTAATTTTTTTGGAAAATTTTCTTAGACTGATATACCGTGCACAGCTTTAAAAATTTCGGTGCATCTGAAGTAGGTATTAGGTAGTTCAATTTCAAACACTATAGCATTTTATGTATTCCTCCATGGCCAGTTAACTAATGTATGATCCGAAGTATGTGATAAAAATTTTTCAGTGGTACTATTTTTACAATTGGATTTCGGATTCGAACTTGATTTTCAAATTTGATTTGGAAGAAAAAGCCATAAAAATATTTTTTTAGTATCTACCAGCACATCTCTCGTATGGTGGGCCCGGCGGCCATAATAGTGCTGTTTATGCGACCGTTGCAGTTAAAGTAATGGTGCTAATTTCAATTGTTTGATGATTGTTACAGATTTTATCCTTTCGCGAGTCCACAAAGTTTTTCTTTTTCATCCCGCTTGTGTTCAAAAACACCCTGATAATTTCTTTCAACTGTGCTTCAGTTATACATTTGATCCGATTTTGATTTTTTTCTGTATCGCGCTAACTCATTTTAGGTAGGTATTAAAAACACCCTCAAAATATGGAAAATAGTAACAAAAATGCATTCCTAATGTTTGGGAGGAGCGGGGACGTAAAAGGGAAGCGAAGATAGAGATTCCTGACTTTTCCTCTTTTCACTGACAGTTGGATCCAATCACTTTCTTCAGGGAAATGACAACCCAAGAGAATCATCCGTCAATTAATCATATATCTTAGGATCCTGCGATGAAGGCATTTTAGTGGCCCCTCATTTAAATTGGAGGCAATTAAAAAGATTGCCTTTTCTGCTTCTTGTAATAAAAAAACGGCATTTGTTCTGTTATTCTTGATATTTAAAACATTGAGATAAAAACATTTAATTTCAAATAAATTAAAACATTTGAGATAAAATTTTCTGAAAATGAAGAATTTTTCAAAAACATATTTCCCTGTATCTTAAATAATTTTAAATTTAAAAAATCCGACTATGCAGAAAATGTCAGAAATTTTCGGAAAAAAGGTGATTTTTAACAGGTTTGCAAAGTACTTCAATTCGGCTTCCTTCCGGCTAACTTTTTTGAAACAGATATATATATATACACACAAATCTGTAAACACTATCTTTTTCCTTAGAATTAGTTTCAAAACAAACCTCTCTTTTTTTATAAATTTCTCGATAATATTTTTTCGACAGTCGTGTGACCCACGGATCACTGTGAATTTATTGATGCGGATCACTGCAAATTTATTAATTTAGCCTTCGAGCGTGAAAGGTTGAAGAGGGATTTGATCTAATCCCCTAATCTCATCATTTCCCTGCAACATATACACGCCGAATCAGCGTGCAGTCCATCATCTTCTAAGTCCATGCGACGATCACTAGAAGTTAATGGACTCTTTCTGACAACTTTTATTGATTCTGTACATATTGTATTGATTGCTTTGTAAATTCAAACAACGATCACCTGATCGTTACCCGTTGGTGTGGTGTGGTAGTTAGGAGAGGGGGGTGCCAGCTCAGGTGTCGTCCACGTCACTTGACCATGGTTCAAAATGACGTGGTCCGTCGCCAAAAGCCCTCGTGTAGCTAAACAGTGCGACGTTAATATTCAATCAATCAATCACCTGATCGTCACAAAAAAAAAGTATTTATAACTTAAAAACACAAGAACCGCGTACATAGAAAGTCTGGAAAAACGTTTATGATAATGAATTGTAACTAAAATTTAATACTTTTTCCCTTTTTTTTTTGATAACTTCTCTAAACTTATTTGGCATGGATACTCTTCTCCCATTATAAATCAGAGCATTTCTTTTGACTTTATTACGTGCTCCCTGATTCTCCGCTCTAATCCCACAAATGCTTACTGGGGTGTGGTGTACGGTATGCCTTATATAGTAGAGCAGTATGTTGTAAGTTATTACGGGTCACGTGTTCTATTTTACATTAAGTTAAGGGCAGCATGTTTTCAATGTTAAAAGAAAATAATAAAATACGATTTTTAGAACGATTATGTTATGTATTTATTAGACTCAATATCAAGTACAATATATTGTATATTAAACCAACATAGTCCTTTTATATTTTATGTTATTTTTTAAAACTTAAACTCTAAGTATCTTCTATTTTTTATAAAAAACCCAAAGATAAAAATATAGCTTTAATATTACTCTTTAGATTCCATCTTATTTCGCAAAGCAAATGATCAATTTTTAAAGTAAATGATAAATGTTGATCTTTACTTTTCTGAATGTTAGTTATTTTTATCAAAGCACACAAATATTTTCTCACATAAATCAAAGTTGCTTTGAACGCGTAACAAACAATAACATTTTAGAAAATTGATCAATGGGAATAAAAATCTGAATTTGCAATTTCCAAACAATTGGGCTTCAGCAAAGAATCCCAGGTGTTAATTCCGTTGGTTTCTATTAACAATTTCAATATCGATAGAGACCAAGTCAAAACATGAAATCACTGAAAATCTTCCATCAATTTCCATTTCTAACAATTTAATTGGGTAAGCATATTCTGTAAATTTTAGTTTATAGGTGATTTAATCAATAGATATATTGTCAACTTACAAAGTGAGACAAGTTTTCTTTTTTTTTATTCCTTTCTGCAAAAGTAATAATTTTTGCTTGAAATCGTTAATATTATCAAATAGCGCTGTAATAACATGGTTTTTGCAGAGAAGCTTATGATAAAAAGTCGATTAAAATTACTTGTGTAATACCAACAGACAAAGTCAAGTTCTTCATCCATTGTCAGTGACGCACACAATGTGCGTGTCCTAGGGGTCCAGACACCCCCCATAGCCCTTGATTTTTTTTTTGATTGGTTATAATCCTATATATATATTACGTAAAATTTAATTATGTATTTCTTAGCATTAATTAATAAAATTAATTATTAATAATTATTTATTCAATAATTAATTTTGTATTGTTTTTGTTCCCGAAAATCGACAAAATCAAAAGAATATGTTGGATGGCGTATTGGAGCATGATACCAAAATGGTGGACTTTCGACCCTGGACACCCCCCTTGAAAATTTTTTGTCTGCGCTGCTGTCCATTGCTCATATATATTTAATTCAGCAAATTCATAGTTTTTTGTTTCCAAGAAAACTACAAGTTCATCCCAGAAATTAGAGAAATCGTTTTAATTCTCCTTATATGACTCAAAAACCGTCCATCTTTCATATAATATGGTAGAACCAGTGGCGCACACCAGGGGGGGTGTCCTAGGGGTCTGGACCCCCCCTCCAAAGCTCTTGACTTTTTTTCCGATTGATTATAATTCTAAGTACATAGTACGTAAAATTTAATTAAATATTTATTAATGATTAGTTTTATTAATTAATGCTAATTTTTATTCAATAATTAATTTTTTACTGTTTTTTGTTCCCGAATACCGACAAAATCAAAAGGAGCATGATACAAGAATGGTGGACATTCGCCCCGGGCCCCCCCCCCTCTTGAAAAAATTCCTGTGTGCGCTACTGGGTAGAACTGTGTATTCCTATTTTATATCTTCCAGAAATGAAGCAAATTGAGAATGATTAAATCTATGTGCACAAATATAATTCATAATTTTGGGTGACTAATTTTAAAAACATGCCCGATATTTAAAACTGATGAAAAATACAATAAAAGTATTCCAAATTATTATTACTATGCTGTTTGGATGCTTTTTAAATCTTGCAACAACTCCTTTAGTAATACAGGTCATGGTAGATGCATCATCAGTTGCACGACAAACCAACTTTTCAATAGTAAATTATATTTCTTCAACAAATATATATATATATATATATATATATATATATATATATATATATATA
>BMAV01025235.1:299997-329161 GCA_019973955.1 Trichonephila inaurata madagascariensis | reverse complement strand
CCCCCTCCAAAAAAACCGCACGAATAAACGATTGCCGTATTTCAAATCGCCAATCTGTTCTCCCTGTATATAGCGCTTGCGGATGTTTCTATGATCGCCCGTATGTGCGTCTGCGCTATAATGCTAATGATTTGCATATTTCATCGCCGCTAACGCATGATGCGAATTTCGCATGGATTTTATGCTTCCTTCAGGGTGTTGCATTTTGTGTGTCCAGCAGTGCAGCAACTTGACTGTCTGTTTCTCTTACTTGGTGAGCAGATGTCCATTTTATCACTCACAAATGCATTCCTCTGCATTTGTGGAGGGAGAATCTTCAGTTCCTTATATATAAACATACCTAATCATATACTAGCTGCATGATCCGGCGTTTCACGGGCTTTCTCTACTTTTATGAATTTTCCCTTCCCTTCACAAAAGCAGCACTTCCAATATTCTTTATCAAAATTACTTTTTTTTTCTCCGCTTCGCTCGGCGTTTCTCGGGCTTTTACCAAGTGTATAACTTAAAATTCCCTGTTTCAAAATTTTTCCGCTTCTTTTCTTTGTCAGACAGATTTATTCCCCCCCACCCCAGCGTTGCACTCACATTTTTGAATGCATAAGGTATTGTCATGGAAATTCCCCTTCCCCTCTCGCTATTAGCCCTTCCTGGTGCGTGTGTGTGTGATTTCTATATTCACGTCATTACAAAATTCTCGTTGTAATTTCCCACAATTATTATTACTGCCCTTTTAAAATTTTGGCTACAGCTGAAGACCCGCTATTAAGAGGAGCGATGCACGTTGAATCTGTCGAGAGCTTAAACGTCCTAGCGTTGGTCAGGTATGGTAGTTAGAAGAGATGGGTGAGACTCATCCTCGTCAGTTGACCATGGTTCAAAATTTCGAAGTCTGTCGTCGAAAGCTCTTGAGTAGGTGAACACAGTGCGACTTAAAATATTCACTCACTAACTTTGCAATTTTTTAGCCCCCGGAAACAAAAATGTACCTTTTGGTAACTGTAACGGTTATACATTTACGTGGAACCTTAGAGATAGCTCTATTATCCACTCATCATAATAAATTGAACAGAGAACAATTTGTTGAAGTTACATATAAAAATAAAAAGCAGTCCACGTTAAATGCAGCACAATTACGCTGGTGGAGGGGTGGGTGGAAACCACTCTCCCAGTTAATTTAGTTTCTGTTTCACTTTCATAGGAAAACGAAGAGAAAATGACGTCACATCTGCATGACAGCAAAGCCCGTCTTTCAACCGTCTGCCGCATCTTGACGGAACGAGGAGAGAAGGGATATATTTTTTTAATAACAAGGATTAAGAGAATAATATTTTTAAGTCCATTACACGTTACCTCTAAGATAACTGCATGCGGTTATTGAAAGGAAGTTTTAAATAACCACTTGGAAGAGACAGAAAAAGTAAGAAAAGGTAGTGGAGTTTGAAATAAGATCATGAGAGGTGAAGTTGCCACACTAAATGCGATCAAAAACTTGCATGGCGCCGGGGAGGGGAATAATTAGAGTGAGTGAAGTCTTCAAAAGAAGACAACTAGTGTAACAATAAAGCTCATATCTTTTTAATTCGTATCAAGATATTCTCATCCTTTTCAGAGCTGGGAAATGTTGATACGAGTGATTAAGAACTGCTCTAGGTCTCTTAGAAGAGCTAGGAATAGAATTGTCGTAAGGCGGGATTTCCATGATAGATTCATTTGAAATCTGTGGTAACCGGTTGAAGAAATTTTCTGATTGTTTTTTGATGAAATCAAGAAGCGGCGGAACATTAAGATCTTTATGCAAGACTTCGTTCCTGACAAACCAAGGTGCGTTTGCTGCTCTACGCAGTTGAATGTTTTGAAAAGTGCAATCTTTTCAGGTAACTGCCGCCCCTGCCCAGATGGGAGAAGCGTACAACATGATGGGGCGAAGAATGGCTTTGTATAATAGAACCTTGTGCCTTAATGCGAGCTTGTGTGCTCTTGGGAGAAATCAAGCGATTTAGAATGTTTCTCATTCCAGCCGCCTTTTGGTGGGCGGAACGGATGTGTTTAGCAAAGTTTAATTTAGTGTCAAGTATTAAACCTAGGTACTTATATTCAGTAACCCAGGGGACAGGCTGATTAAAAATGTTGACATGCGGGAGGTTTCCGATGCACCGCTGTCTCGTAAAGAGGAGGCATGCGCTTTTAGATGCATTAACCTTTATTTTCCAGTCGTTAAGACAGGTTTCGAGTCGAATGACATAATTTTGAAGCCGCTCAATGATATTGCGGTTATAAATGTTTCGGGTAAAAATGGCAGTGTTGTCCGCGTGCATCGCTAAGTGGACTTCGGCAGCCTTGGGAATGTCGTTGATGTATAGATTAAAGAGCTTGGGCCCTAATAAAGATCCTTGTGGTACCCCACTGAGAATTGGACGCGGGATGGAGAGACTATTTTCAACTCACCCTAAATTCACGGGAGTTTAGGTAGAAGTGTATAATTTTGATGAGTTGGTCCGAAAACCCAAGTCGCGTCATCTTGGATAGCAAGCCATCATGCCAAATTTTATCAAAGGCTTTGGCTATGTCCACAAAAAGCATACCCGTGGCCTGTTTATTTTGAAAGCCGTGATGAATCAGCTCAGTAACTCTTAGTAACTGAGTTACTGTGGAGCACTGTGTAACAAAGCCATGCGGTTCAGGAATAATAATATTCCTGGCTATGTAGTGCTGATTAAGGCGATTCAAAAGAACAAATTCGTACACTTTACTCAAGCTACTGAGTAGCGAGATTGGACGGTAATTTTGAGGTCGAGTATCATCAGAATTGGGTTTTAGTATGGGAACCACCACGGCAGTCTTCCAATTCTTAGGGAAATGACAGTTCTCCATTAATAGATTGAACAGAGCAGGACAATAAAAAGAACGAATTTGAGGGGGAGATTTTGAAGAATGCGATTTGTAATTAAATCCAATCCAGGAGATTTATTGATCTTAAGCTTTTTAATATATTCCTGTACTTCCCCTGGCGTTGTTTTTTCCAGGTCTAGACAGGTAGGAGCGTCCAGGAATCTTTTAATTTTCCTTTGTGTATGAGCTGTAAAACGTTCGTTTTCAGCTTCAGTGTTGGGTTCGAACTGCTTTTGAAGGCTGTCGGCAATCCCTTCCGCCTTCTCCAGAGGGTGATTTGCTACTCTGCCAAGTGCGCCCTTTAGGGGGCGGGGAATGTTTTGAGGCTGTTTTTTGAATAGGGAGGTTTTCCTGCAAAGAGTGCCTGTCTCCGGCGTAAGTGCTGCTATGTGAGATTCCCAACGAGATTGGGAAAAGTGTCTGTCTTTCGTAACCTCACGACTGAGTGATCGGAACTCAGATTTCACACACTGCAGGATCTCTTGTACGTTGCCAAAATTTCCGAATACGATTTCTGTGGCGAATTTTAGCTTTAATTTCGGAGGGGAGTTTTAATGGGGGTTGTTTAAATTTTGGTTGTGAAGCTTCTATAAGATCTTCAGAGATATTTTCTCAAGCCTTCTAATTGCAATTTCGAGGTCGTCATTGTTGGAGGAAGGAGGGATGGAGAGTGGTTTGTTATTTAAAAGAAATTTGAAGTTCCCCCAATTGGTGGAGAGTTGATCTGGAATTTTGATTAGAGCAGAGCCAGTATATAGAGTAAGAATGACCGGTAGATGATCTGATTCAAGATCATATATAACTCTAATATGATTGCAGGAGGTATTTTTAAGAACTGCTAGATCAATAATAGAATATCTTGCCCCCGGTCTAGAGCTAGCGTTGATATGTGTAGGAGCGTGCTGTTTTACAATCGTCACATTCGGTTTATTATTAACAATTTTGCGAAGAGCATAGCCAAGTGCATTTGATCTAGCGTTACTCCACGCGCGATGCGCGGCATTTAAGTCTCCAGCAATGATAATATTTTGGCCAGAATTAAGAATTTTGAGAAAATCTTTATCAGGGAATTTTCTATTATTTTCCGGGGTGTTTCGAGCGTACGCTGAAACAATTCTGATAGGGGGAAAATTATTAAATTTAAGTTCGATTGCGGTTGCATCCATACACTGCAAAGTCAGTAATGAAACTTTGTTATGATCGTAATTATTTTTGCAGTAAATAGCAGTACCTCCATCTGTTCAAGTACGAGGAAAAATATTTCTGTCGTCTTTATGAAGACGATAATTCGCAATATGTGGATCTAGACCGGGTTGTAGTTTCGTTTCTTGAACTCACAACAGATCAGGGTTCTGTTCTGATACAAAGTCGCGGACTTCACAAATTTTGGGTCGAAGTCCGTTGGGCAGGGAGAGCCTGCCGAAATGCTTTTGCTAGTAAATTTTGGTCTACTCCTGAATCATTGGCAATGGCCAAAACAGAACAGAATAGAGCCGAAAAATTTTGATCATTATTATCATTTATATTTTTCCTTGGTTAGTTTGCCGGAATTTGTCCCGAGACAACTTTGGAGTAAGGTAGTTTAGGGTCTGTGGTACGGTAAATATGAGGAGACCGAAGTTGATTATTGTTTTTCAAATTTTGTGACAAGGGCGTCACCTCCGGTGCAGTATTTTGATTCCTTTGATTAGTGTTTTTGTTAGAGGGCTTCGGATTGTTATTTTTAATATTACCACCTTTGTTTTGGTGGTTTGGAGCCTTTTTACTTTTTGGAAAACGCGGACATTGCCTCCAATTAGCTGCGTGCTCTCCACCGCAATTTGCGCATTTGAGGGGATCCTCAAACTGCAAAGTACAATCTTTTGCTTGATGGGTCCTGCACATTTCAGGCACTTCATTGGGAGATGACAGACTTCCGAACTGTGGAAGAATCCCTGACAACGTCAACACTCGTTGGGCCGTCTATTACGGGATCCATCATACGGTTCGAAAGCTACACGAGTACCGAACATATCTACGTAATTGTAGATTGAGTCGGCATTTAGATCATTAATTAATTGAATGTAAATCAGTGGCATTGGCGCTTTGCTTTGGAATTTAGTTAAACGGGAAATTTTGTGAATTTTGAAACCCTCCGACTCAATTTCTTTTTTAACAGGTTCAAGTTCGGTGGAAGTGGGAAGTCCTCTCAAAATAAGTTTGAGTGGTCTTTCCGATTTTAACATGAAAGATTTGAATGCGATTTGTTCGTGCCTGAAATATGTGGCACACACACAAGCTTTCTATATTCCTCCTCGCTTTGAACAGTAATTCTCAGGGGAAACGCCCTGATAATTTACTTTGAAGTGTGGGAGCAAGGCTATGAGCAAAAACCATAAGGTCGGTCCAATCCGGATTTGGCTGGATAAAGAATGGCCGGATTTTAACCCTAGGAGTGACAGCTGTAGCTGCTTGCTTGGTATCAAATTCAATCTTCTAACCTCCTCAGAAGCATTAGAAAGGATTATGGAAGGGGCTGAGGGGGCAGAGGTATTTGGATGCGTTAAGATGGCAGCAGGGGAAGAAAGAAAAGGCTTACCATTAAGCTTAGTGGTCTGTTTCTTCGGTGGTAATCTAAATCCATCCTCGTCAACACTCGCCCTTTTGCGGGTTTCCCTCTTGACCAGTGATTTGGATGCATTACTTGTGTATTGTTCGAAGTATTATTTTCAGTAGAAGCAGCGGCTTTCTTTCTCTTTGAAGTGACCCTAGCAACTATTTTGTCTAGGGCCACCTGGTTTGGCGGGATACTAAAAAGCGGGACATCTAGAGAGTCTCTAACGGTTATTAGTTTGTTGTAAATGCTTTCGAGTTCGCCTTGGAAGTGGCTGTACTCGTCTCGGGTAGATGGAATAATGGCGATCTTGCGGGCGCCGGCTGCGTAGGCCGCTTGGAGTTTAAGCAGCTCAGATATATCCGCAGCATTGTCAGTGATGAATTCTTTGGTCGGTCGTACACTGGGTGGCATGGGAGTTGATTTAGTATTTTGTACTTTTTCATTGGAAGTGGCAGCTTCTTCTGATAAAGGTTTATTTTCCATAACCAATAGAATGTCCGTTAGTCCGTTCCAGGTCGTAATCAGATGGGGCAAGGCAATGTAGAAATTGTGTGCTCAATCGCACACAGTAAAGTGTAGAAAGACAGGAACGTCAGTACAGCTAAGTGACTTCCGCTCGAATCCCAGCGCTTGCTAAAGAACAAGCCAACTCGTCGGTTGACGCATGGCGAAGAGGTAAGCTAAGGCTACGGCAAGAAGAAAGGCAGAAATTCCGATGCCGATAAGCTTGAGAAAAACGACCTCCCTTCGTGAAGGCTTAAGCTGGACTCAAATGTACCTTTTTTAAAAATAACTGTATGTTGAAAAAAGACAAAGAAGTAGAAATTTTTATAATTACAAGATTTCACTACTATATTAAGTGCTGAATTAAAATGTTAAGCAATTTTTTCAAACTCTTTGTACAGATTATGGACAATATTGTTCTACACACGAAAAAAAAAAAGTTTCGAGAGATTATTTTTATAAATAACGAAGTTACTAAATATTTAATTAAAATTTTGAATATTTTTTGAAAAATCGTAAAAAAAAAAATTTTTTTTTTGACATTTTATTTTTTAAATGACTGATTCTAAAAGAGAGAAACATGAACTTTTTTAGTGTAGAATATCATTTCATTAACGCGAAACACAAAATTCAAACGGAATGATTTAGAAATCATTTTCACAAAAATGTATCAATTTTGACTCATTTTAGAAAAAATCGTAAAAAAATATAAAATATCATTATTTTGTGTAAAAAAAAAAAAAATTATACCGTATTGCGGTGAAATAAATTGTCTTTTCGATTCTGTAATTATTTTTTTTTGTCTCATAGAAAAAGATTAGATCATGTTTTAACAACGTCGCGGGGGTAAAAAAATTTTCACTTCCCGGTTCTTCATTCAAGTTGCGGTGTATTAACGGAAGAAACAACACGCAGGAGTAAAACAATTACGCGTTTTAAGATTTTTAATTAATATCTTTTTAACTAATTGCAATATCGGAATATAAATTTAAAAAAAACAAATTTCTCGGATCATTCCCTATCTTTTGGTACCTTTGGCGAGTTTTTGCGTCGTGCGGTTCGTGAGATTATAGATGTACATACAAACAAACAAAGATAGATATATACGTTTGTTTACCTACTAATTTTAATAGTGTAGACATAGCTAATATTCCTGTTTCTGATAGAGTTTATTATCCATGCTCTTTTCTTTTACTTTTTTTTTTTTTCATGCCTGTAGTAGCCTAGTGATTTGCGTTCTTGAGCTCATGATTGGCGTATCATGAGCTGGAGCCTTAGTTCGACGGGAGATCCATCGTGTAGAGGGGTTCATGCATGTCGAGGCTCAAAGTCCTCTCTTGGTTTGGTGTGGTAATTTGGAAGGGGAGTACTTTGTCATTTGAATGAGGTTTCAACTTCTGAAGCGCGCCGCCTCTAGCCCTCGTGTTGCTTTCGAATGCCTTTTTTTTTCGGTTGAGTTATATGGTTTGTTAAGTACACGGTGAACTCTTTCCGAAGGGTTATATCTATATTTCAATGGAGGGACCAATACAATTCAGTAAATTTATATGCTCTGTTTCTGGTGATTTATTTTGGACTACATTTTGTGACGTATAATTTTATAAACTAAAAGAAATCTCTCTCTTTTATTAATTTTTGTATTGAGTTCAAATACGTTTAATTTAAATATCCTAGAACTAATTTCTTTGTTATTAATAAATTGATAATCCATTTAAGAAAATTCATGCATCTTTTAAACTGGTTTTGTACATATTTGTAAATGTTCAGATATATTTAAGACCTATAAAAGAGAAAAAAAATGTAAAGTTTTTAAATATTTAATGATTAAAGGAATTCATTTGGCGATAATCATATTCTCTATAAGGACCATTTTTCTGTTTTAATTTACATATATCTATAATTTTTCCCTTTTTCCTATGATTTTCATTACTCTTAACCACTTATTAAATAAAAACTCAAACTCAGTGGCGCAACTAACCATGAGGGTCAGGGCTTACTGTGTCCATCTCAGTATACGTGACCATTGGGCTCTGAGGTGCATGAGCAAATGTCCCGATCAGGTGGTCAGTCTGATGCGACACCCCCAGTGTTTAAATCTCCAAGCAAGCTTGGTACTCATTTATCGACCCACTGCAGTAAGGATGAAAGGCTGTGTACTTATGTACTGTGAATACTTATTAAATAACTATTACAATAAATTTTATATTGTTGTATATATTTATATAAATCAAAATTCATGGATTTATAAGTTTTGTTTTTAGAACTCCGATTCGATATTTGAAAATACTAAACAAAAATATTGTACTTAACAAATGGAGGTCTGTAGGACCTTATAAATTTTAAAAAAAAAACACCTCCGAAATAATCTAAAATATCAATTAAAAGATTAATAATCCCTGTAAAACACATTGTCTTTTATCTGTATTTCCTCCCAAATGGAACTTACATAAAATGTAAATGTTTTAAAGAAAGGAATTCCCCAGGCTATTGCGTATTTCTTAAGGTGTGTAAATAAGAAATCATTTTTCGAAATTAAGAAAGTGGAGCTTTTCTTACAAATCTTTTGTATCCTTGCTCAGTTGATTTATGAATTCTTTCAGATGGTATATCTTTAACATTCCTGTTAATATAACGAACATTTTGTTCTCGTTCAATTAATGATTTTCTTAACCAAATAAAAATATTCCGACAGCTAAAAGAAGAACATACACTCTATAAGATATCATCTCCGTCTCATCACAGTCGTAACTTTATTTAAAATCGTGATTCTTTTCCTTTGATTTTCTTTCATTAGATCATCCTCCTCAATTGAACAAGTTTCAGCAGAAACGATCCAACTTACCGTCCATTTCGCATCATTACGTTTTCATATTACAAGTCTCCCGCATTTTTTTTTTTTTTTTTTTTTTTTTTTTGTCCGGACAGAATGACTGTCGATCTCGTAGTACTGTCAGCATTAAAAAAAAGCTCAATGAAGAAATTAAGAGCGTCCCAAAGCAAAAATGTGCTGAGAACCTCACTTTTAGAGTTGGTGCTTTCCGTCAAATCTGCTCCCGTTGGAGTAGAATGGAGACTTTGATCCACTGGGGCTTCATTAAAAAGAAGCGAAAGACTCCAAAAGGCACACGTGACCATTAAATTACTGTGACATAGCAAGGTCAGGTGGGGTCAGTGGTTGTAAGTTGTAACGCTTCATCTTAAGCTCTTAAGTTATAGCTTCATAACTTAAGCAGACGGTACTCCTCGGGGCTATTTGCAGAGCACCGGGGACTCACCCAATGGGCTGAAAGTTTTGCCGCCTCCACACGATGCAGCTCCTGGCGTAATAAATCAGAAAGCGCGTGCAAACGATTAGTTGTACGGGAAATCATTTGTCAACAACCCTCTTTAACCCCTCTCTCCTCTGCACACATCGGAACAATTTGCAATTAGTTTGGCTCTCTCTCTTCATCAGAAGCACATGCCCTCGAAAATATTGAATTTCATGAAAGAAAAAATTGAATGAATGGGGAAAAATTGTTTCTTTTTTCCCTCATGAGGATTATTCCTAGAGAGATTCCTAGAAACAATTTCGATTTGAATCGAATAATCATTTGATTTTTTTTCCAACGAAAAATGCAGTGAATGGAATATTGTCCTTGTGTTTAGGGTCCCAAATTCCTAGCCGGCGTTGTCGAGTGACGGCTTTGAATCATAGTGCCACTAAAGACCTACCGTGTAGAGGAGCTGATACACTTTGAGACTTAAAATCCTCATGTTGCCGTGGTGGGGAAGTTCGAAGAAGGTGTGTCAGCTCAGGTGTCGTCCTCGTCACTTGACTTAGTTTCAAAATGATGAGGTCCGTCGCCAAAATCCTTTGTGCTGTTTCAGCGTGCGATGTTAATAAATACTTACTCACGCAGTGAATGTAATAAAGCAAAAATTGCTTCAAAACTGAAATTCGGAACCGGGGATTCCTCCCCCTTGTGTGCGCTTCTGCACTCAGATTACGTTATATTGACGTCATGCAGTTTTTCTCAACTAGCATTCGAAAAAGAAAAGGCTGGACATTTGTTTTGTGTCCATTTATCAAACAGCATTCGAATTGTTAATTCTTAAAAACAATTGTAGCGATACGAAGCGAAAAAATACTTGGAACGCTGGAGGTACATTTCTTTATAGAGCGTCAAACAAAGTATAATAGTTTGAAAAGTGAACATCCAATCAATGAGTTGGATTTGTTAAATTTATTGAAAATAATATGGGAGCCGCAAGAGAGGATGATTTTGCGAAATAAAATCATAATAGTCTTCATATTAATGAAGATCGCTCAAATATTTCCTGGCAACCAATAATGTATTTTTGTAACATTTAAGATAAGCTTGTGTGGACCTGGAGTAAAAATATTTCAAGTAAAAATAAAAACTAAAACATCCGTTTTCTGTCAGGCTATGCATTTTTGATATTTACAAAGGATTTCATTGAAACTAATGTGAATCTCCTTCCCTATTTCTATATCAAATAGTGAAAACTTGACATAAAAATGAAAATAAACATTGGCTCTTAGTTAATTCCTCACATAATTACAATTCAATTATTTAAAATAAATGCATTATTTTTAAATAGCTTAGTCTTACGTTCTTTGATATTTGTGCAGCGTTGTTTCAACAAAAAGATCAAATCAAGATTAATTTGGGTAAGTATTGAAAATCGATATCATTCTATGCTTTATCACATTTTTGACGGCTGATTTTGATAATGCGAATCTAACTCTGATTTTAATCATTTTAATTAAGGTATATATCTATATTTCTGAATATTTTATTTTTTCTTGATCAATCTATAGTGATTTAAGAGTTTTTAAAGAATGTTATTTTTGATAATTCATCTTCAAAATCATGATACTTAAAAAACAATGCAAAACTTAAATGCTTCAAATCTCTAATATTGAAAATGCAACACCAAGGAATGCAACCAGAAAATTATGCAAATTTCAGGGTAGGCATTATGTGAAATGAGCCGGCCCATGCTGAGAATGATGCAAGCCGCTGAATGGACAATATATGAGACTTTATTTCTGTGAAAAAGATCATTGTGGAAATTGCTTCGGAGAAGTATTCTAGTAAACAGACAATTTTTCGAGGGATGTCTGTCAAATCTTACCTGCAGTGACAAACAGAAAAATGGGTCGAGTAGAAGTGGTGCTGAGGCGAGCAGAGTGAAGTCAGCACGCGGGGATGGACTCGTGCATCGATGAGTGGGTCCTATGATAATCGCCGTGTACGCGCGTGTGGTGCTGATCGTGCGACAGTGGGGGTTTGGAAAGAGTACAATATGTCTCCTCTGGTTCGTATTCAGAGCAGTATCATGGTCTAACGAAACATAAATGATATGCTCCGGGTCACTGGCGTAGCTAGTTCTGAGTGGGTCCTGTATCAAAATTCTTTCAGGGCCCTTTTTTAGATATGAGCCCTGTTAGTAGGACTGTAGTTACACATGCTTGGGCTCCTGTAGCTTGGGATCAATGATACGGCGGTAGCTACACCCCTGCTCCGGGTACTCTACTTCTTTTGGGGAGGGGAAGAAATGACCCAGTTAGTTCCGTTAACCACCAGGATAATTCCTAACTGCCTGCATCAGCCATCGTCCCATTCATCCTTGATATTTTAACAATCGAACACGTCTGTGACGCCGCCTTTAAAGTCCTTCTACTGCCGTGTGTAAGAGATGAACTGCGGCAAATGGTTGACTGGGGATGAAAAGCCATCCGTACTCTCTTGGGTTCTATACCTAGACGTGTTACTTCGTGTCCACGGAGGTTCTTCAACCCACTCAACTGGCGTTGTTACGGGGATCATTTCCCTTTATTGTTCATAAACATCCTTTATTGTCCACTGTTGTCTCTTTTTGTCCAGTGGTTTCACTTACTGACCACACCTTCCTGACGGTGAATTTTCAATAGCAAGAATCTCTCTCTCTCTATTTATTGACTACAAAAATTTCGAATTTAAAGTCGGAAAAATGAGTCTCTTTTTTTACTTGCAATATATTTTTTTTAAGTGACAATTGTAACACAGTTATTGGCTGGCTGGAAAAAAGACATAAAATGTGCTCCTGAGTGGCGAAGTCGAATGGCTGTAATCACTTTTTTTAAAACTTTTTTTTTTTCATAGACTAAATCTTATAATATGCTGAAGATTTATGTTTTAATGACAATATTTTATAAATCAAGTGATGTTTCAGAGACTAAAGATTGAAAGGTAATTGTTGTTTATTCTAATGTAATTATTATTAATAATAATTTTGTAAAGTATTTTTTTTTAATCAAAATGAACATATTAGTGCTTGCCAAAAGTAATTGACTGGACTTTTAAATTGACTAGAATTCAAAAATGTGAAATCTTAATATATATAAAAGCTATCTTAAATTGTAATCAATGGAATCTTTTTCTTCAAACAATAGTTAGAATAAGAATTTAATATTTTATCAGAATAATTCTCACAATTGTAAGAAAAAGGGCTGTATATTATTGTTGAAAGTATAAAAATAAAGATTACTTCAAAAGTTCGAAGAAAGCTATTTTATTTAAATGAGATATGATTTTAAAATTTATTTATATATAGCAGTTTTTTAATCATTACTATTTGCAGATGTAAAGTATAACTTATGTAAAGAAAAAAAAAGCTTGCTATAAACTTGGAGTGAAAATAGTACAAAGTTATCTTAAGGTATCCGACTAGGTTCGGAGATAAATTTTTCAAAAATTGATTTTCTGAATAATTTTATTGTTTTAAAGAACAGAAATAGGCTTAAAAAGTCATAACTGTTAAATAACTAACATTTTTATCGACCTTTTTTTTTTTTTTTTTTTTTTTTGAAAAAAAAAATATTTTTAGGAAAATTTAGTAAAATTTTTAAGTTGTGAAAAACGTAAAAAATAAAAATAAATTGCACATTACTCAATCTTAATGTCATTTATATACTTCTTGAACCCTCTGAAGTGTCACAAACCGCAGGATAAAAAATATTTTAAGAAATAAATATTTTATTAGCATTTAAATTTGATGGTCATGATTTTTCGTCAAAATTATTGCATGTTCTAAGCCAGTGGCGCACACAAGGGGGGGGGGAGGTCCTGGAGGTCCGGACCACCCCCCCAAAAAAAACACTTGATTTTTTCCCGATTGACCATAATTCTAAGTACATAGTACGTAAAATTTAATTAAGTATTTGTTATTAATGATTAATTTTATTAATTAATGCTAATTATTAATTCAATAATTAGTTTTTTACTGTATTTTTTGTTCCCGAAAATCGACAAAATCAAAAGGAGCATGATACAAGAGAATGGTGAACTTTCGACCCCGGAACCCCCCCTTGAAAAATTCCTGTGTGCGCTACTGTTCTAAGCTAAAAATGGCTGTAAAATGTGATTAAATGTAGCTGTCTTAAAACCTGCAGTTTGTTACTCTCTGAATAGTCCATAGCACATATACGTTATAAATTTCATTGCATTTGAATGGATTATTTAGAAGATATCCCGTTTTTTGTGTACAAATTATCATGAAAGTTCATTTTTCAAAAAACGAATTAAAAAAAATATTTGTATTAGTTAGATAAAGTAAATGCTATAAAGAGAACTTAAAAAACTCTCTAGTTTTATGTATTAGTCCTTCTTCCTCAATAATTAATTTCTTTTTTCCTTAATGACCCAAACAACACCAAACATCAAACACCTAAAAACCCTTTTTCAACCTAGTCGGATACCTTAATCAATCAAAAAGAATGGTTATCTTTGTACGAAAAATTATCTCAAAATTCAAGAATTTTTTTAAAAAAATATAAAGGAACTTCTATAGACAAAAAAATAATCTCTGTCCACAAACTCTCACAACCCTTATAATTTAAAATTTTAGAATGAAATTAATCTCTAATTCTAATTCTTTCTAATCTCTAATTTTACAGCTAATTCTTTCTTCAAATTACAAATATTTCGATATATCTATCTTTGGTATAATTGTTTACATTTAATGTAACAATTTCACGAGATGTCGGAATGCCGAAACACATTCAAGTGACGAGGACGACACCTAAATTGCCCCCCCCCCTCTCTATCTACTACACCACGCAAACGAGAAGACATTGAGTCCCGACAGGTTTAACGTGCCCCTCTGCATGACGGGTCTTGAGTGAGCTCGAACACAAGTAGAAGATAGGCTATTGCTACCAGGAGAGAAGGAAAATTCTGTATAAGAAAAAAATTGTGCGGTTTCACTTTCTAAAATCTCATTTGTTATATCTGAGAAGATCAATTATAAGATGGAGAAAAGTATTGAAATTCCGAAGTTGGCTTATCAAGAGTGCGGTGAATGGTTCCACAAAATTGTTACTCATTGGTCAGAATTGATCATGCGAAGAATGGAATCTATGGCTTCAGTATTGATTGCAATGAAGGATCTCAACGGCTTTTCGATAGAACCGACACGTCGTCAGATTGGCTTAGTGTACACAGGCGTATTAGTGTTTGGAGGAGAACGCAACTTGCTTGCGTTCGATATCATCATAGTGCTAGGTGGGATGGCCTTTGAATAGACTTCTTGTTCGCATCGTTGACAATATCAACAGCCAGTGTTACATTTCTCAGATCATAAGACCGACGGCTTCGAGCTCCAGTAGACGTCATTTTTTAACACATATTGCCACATGCGTTAAATATTAATGCTGTCCGTCATGTCTTGATCTACCCTGTCTCAGAAGGTGTTTAACTTTTGCCCTGACCGCCATGTTTTCTAGATCTCTAACCTTTTGAAAACATCTGCATTGGGGTTGCAGAAAGACAGGACCGTCACCGCTGTCCAGCCACTACGATTGATGAAATGTGGGATAGACAAGAAACGGCATGGAATGGCTTGCCCGTATCTTTCATTCAAAGCCAGTTTCACTCGATGCTTAACCTAGTTAGTGCCGTTTTAGCTGCCAGCGGCGGTAGTTGTGTTTACTAATTTCGGACCCCGTATATTTCCAAAACTGCCTACAAATTAAATCCTGACTGTAGCATCGTCTCATTAGACGAACACTTCACGACAACACTTGCCACGTTTGATGCACAGGGGGGAGCAGAATGCCCAGATAGGACATTGTATTCTTCAAAAAGGGATCGCGCATTCTTTCCTTATACCTGAGGGTAAAACAGATGTTCAGTTGATTCTGGAAACGACTTTGATGATACCGCACCTCTAACTTCTCCAACACCCAGATGGTTTTAGTCACAACGATTTATAGAAGGGACATTCCTGTTGAACAGTTTCTATTACTTGGTTCCTTCACATATGTGCGCCGTGAATTACTTGAATGAAAAGAATGTCGGCATGTTGTGATAAAGACATACTCAAGAGGGTATTCTCAGAGTCAGAGTAATAGATCGATTGATAGACCCTCCATATGGTGTACGAGGTACGGTGATGTAGTTGATATCAATCGCCACGGACAATTGTCTGAAGAACCATTGGAGTTGGGACCCAGAGAAGGATTCCGGGTGCAGACCCGTTACGCTCGCCAATCAGATTATTGGGGGTGAGAAAGAGGCCCGCCCAGAAGGTTTAAATAGTCGGTTCGGAAGGTGACGAGGATCTTCTTCATCAACTTTTTTTTCTTCTACTTCGAACACATGTGAAAGAGGTTGTGGAGGCCGAAGGATCAAGAGGAAGAAACTGCGATGACATTTGAAAGACGGAGTCTGCGGAGTTGCCACTCCAATGATTGATCGGAGGCGAAAGGGTTGTGGATGGAGACGATCACCTGAAGATCTACGAATATTAAACTGGACTTGAACTTTTCTCCAGTGAAAGATTAGCATAATTAATAATGAATTTAAGTTTTTAATTAATTAATAAATAAAGAGCCTTTTGGCCAACAACCTCTTGCTACCAAGAAATGAATAATTTTGAGAGATCACTACGTCACAAGACGAATGCAGTTATTCGTCGCTTACAAACAGATAATAATTATACAGAAATGTATGCATTTTTTCTTTAAAAAAAAGACACAGTCCTGTTCGTATGGTTGAAATTAATGAATGAGAAATTCTGAATATCACCAGAATAAAATTTATTTTGTCTTAAAATTCTTTTTCTCACTCTTAAATAACCCCTCTTAAATTAAAAATTTGACTAATGTTTCTGAATTCTAAGCGCACATTTAACAAGTAATATAAAATTAAAGTGAATTCTCCTAATTAGGTCAACAAAGAAAGTTTTTTTTATTTTAGTTACTTTTTATTAAATAATTACAATCAGTATAAATATGTATATACATATAACAGAATCACAATATTAAGTGGCAAAATAGAAAGCGATTTTCTATTTTCCTTTCTATATAGGGTGTTGGACTAATTTTTTTTTTTTATTTGTTTCTTACTATTTATTCATTCATTAAATTGAATTATTCAAACTAAATAGTATAGTAAAAATAAATCAAATATTATTTTTGTTTCTTACTAATTATTCAAAAATTAATGAATTAATATTTGAAAAAACTATATTAACATCAAATGGCATCCTCTACAAATTTAAAAAATGTATTTGAACTTGAATAGAAAGTATTGTATTAACGATTGAAAATTTGAACAGGATATATAAATATATATATATAGGGAAGAGAGAGTGTAGGGGAATTGAAAAAGCCAAACCAATATTGCATTGTAACAATCCTTTTTACACAAGCGATTGAGATGTCTCATCCTCACTCTCGTAACCGGTTTGGAGGAAAACTAATTGGATAAACGTTTCGCTTGGGAGACAGAACACGTGTTTCCAAAAATGATTTGAGATCGTTACAAAATTATTTCCCTTTATCTTTCAACAAATAATGTGAAGAAGTTCTAAATAAAAACGAAACCGTTGTCTGACCCACTGAGTGATCTTCCCATTGAATGCCATTAGGATAAATCCGCTGTTAATGCAGTCACTGAATCCAACGTTTATCGCAATACTCCGCTGATTTCTTTCAGCTGAGAGAGCACAGCGGAACAAATTCCAAAAACAATGCCTTCTCATGTTTACAGGGAGAGTTTTCTCTCACTTGAGACTCCCTTCCTTCTCCAGCCGATTCAAATATTAGTCCTATCTTTCGAAATTGATTTTTCAGATTATTTTCTTTCCCATTTTTCAACCTTCTGTTTGACGCTAATTAATAATCAATCAATCCAAAGTTTTGAAAGATTCATTCGAACGAAACAAAACGGAATATTATAAACCTGCATTCATTTCGAGAAAATTCTCCTCTGCTGTTACTGCTCTGTATTTATGAAACGATAATCATTTAAAAAACAGAACTAATGTGAAATCATAATTATTTTTATTATCTTTATTAAAGGTATTCACTGGTAACTCTTTTTTTTCTCGGAATAAAGTTTTCAATTCAAATGACTCTTTTAGTCAAATCATAAGAAATTACGACTGTTTTTCAATAGATAGAACTACTTTAAAAAAAAGTGAATAATCTAACTGATAGTGTTCATTAATTATAAATATCCAAAAGCCCTATAATAGAAGAAAAATAAATACAATTTTATTTTAAAGACAATTTTTATTAGAAAATTCTTTTTCCTAAGAAAACTAATAAAATCTATATGCATGCTTTTTTCTCTTATTTTGCATTCATTTTTATTTTATCTCACAACAGCCAGAAATTTATTTTAGAGTTATCCTATCGCAGCTTATACAATTGTGGGCAATTCTCGTGTGTAAAAAGGGGAAATATATATATATTTGGGGGGGGGGGCCGGATCCCTAGGACCCTCCCTTGTGTGCGATACTGATATACCCCCCTTACATATCTCTTAAACTAATTCTCTTAATTCAACCCCATCCGACTTTGTGGAATTGCTACGAATCGAGTTGTAGTGGCATTGAAGGAAATCTGACGAGACTCTCCCCTTTCAAAATATCCTCAATTCATCTTTCAGATTCAACAAAGCTTTTCTTTCTGGACAATTTGAATTGAATCATTTTATCTCTATTATTCCATTCTGATTAAGCATTGAATCAAATGATTTATTTGAATCTGTTATGGAGTCGGTTCACATCTTTTAATCAAAGGTCGCTTCAGATTAAAACTCCCCAATACCTTCTTTCATGGGGAAATATCCGTCCTATTGGCAACAACATTCAATCAATATTTACACATAGTTTATAACATCAACTTTTTTCTCTTAAAACAATAAATCGATGGATCTTAATTTAATCAGGAATAAATTTTATATTTATCATTAATTTTATATTTTCTGGATTAAAGCTTCTAATGATAAATTTTTTAACGATATTGTAAATTATTATGCTATGATCGCTTCTATTAAATGCTTAGAGGTGTGTCGCTAAAATTCTTTCTATTAAATTTGGAGAGTCACGCACAAATACTACTACTGGATTCAATCCTACTTACTCAATGGAGATGTCAATAGCCATTCACGATTTCTATTAAATCGTTTTATTTTTTGTTTTGTCGTTTTAAATTAAAAAATACAAATTAAAATCAATTACTTAAATGAGATTGGATTACTTTCAACTCATTGGGGTTAAGTTTATTTTTAAAAAAAGGGGGCGAATAGAAATCATGTTACTTCCAGAAATTGCGATTCCTTTATATAAAATAGAAGGGAAAAAAGTATTAATACAATGTAGTGGTGTTATTGAAATAAATATATAATCTGAGTTAGTTATTCGAGACAAATTTAGTTTTCTTTTGTTTATTTTTGTCTTTTTTTAAAACCTTTTTCTGTCATTGATCTTGTGGTCTGCACACATCTGTGCACATTGTCTTTGTAAGCAGGTTATTTTATTCTCTCGGTATTTTTTTTTTTGAAATTTGTATTATTTATTTGAGCTTTTCATACAAGAATCTATTGAACTGGGAAATTCCAGAGTATTAACAAACTTTGTTAAAACATTTACTGGTTTGTATATATATATATATATATATATATATATATATATAAATTACGCACAATTTTCTTAAATTGTACGTAATTTCAACTGTGCGTAATTCACACTAAGAAGTGTGAGAAAAACGTTTTTTTTTTCAAGTTTCTCAGGGGACGGGTTTGTATCTTCCAACCCATTTGGGTGTCCCCTTGAGTATTCAGTGAGTGAGTGAGTGAGTGAATATTAACGTCGCACTGTTCAGCTACGCGAGGGCTTTTGGCGACGGACCTCGTAAGTTTGAAACAAGGTCAAGTGATGAAGACGACACCTGAGCTGTCCCCCCCCCCTCTACTAACTACCGCACCACACCAACGGGAGGACGTTTAAGTTCTCGACAGATTTAACGTGCATCGCTGCCCTACACGGCGGGTCTTTAGTGATACTGGGCTCGAACTCATGACATGCCTGCCATGATCCGATACCTTTACCACTGGGCTACCGCAGCCTTTCCTTAAGTATTCAGTCAAAAGCCCTCGTGCAGCTCGTTAATTAAGAATTTAATCATGAAATATTTAGCTATAGAATACCTCACAATTGTTGAATCCTAAGAGATATATTATACAATTATTAATTAAAACTATAAAAGTATCTTTTGATGATCGAGATCAACAGAAAATAGAATGTCAGTAGTTTTTAAAATAACTTAAATCTCGTTTTCTTGCTGAAAAAAAAAATTCCCAATTGAAGATGATATTCATCATAATTCCATTTTTATATTCAGTAGGATATACAGTAATTATTCTATGAATAATTTGATTTACGGAAAAAGCTGAAAAATACGTGGAGTCGCTTTTTTTCTCATGATCCAATCTAACATTGTGTGTGTATTAAGATTGAATTTGAAAGCCCTTGTTAATTTCTATGGGATGACTTTTGTGTCGGCGAGTGCATTGATTTCCCAAGGTTCAAGGCAAACCTCCTTCAAAGATTCCAATCCCTACAGAAGAGTTCTACAACTCGTTATACACACGTGATTCGTGCTCGATTATCGATTTCATGTTCCGAGATTTCTTCCAGACAACTCTCGCATAACATTACGTTTTGTTTCTCCTTTCCATTGCATATTTTTATTGCAAAAAAAACCTCGCAAATCTTAAGAATCCAATAAAAATCACCAAGCGTGCCTATCAGGCTTCACGCACGGCCCGCGCTGATAACCTTTGACCCTCGTGTTTGTGGTGGGGGGAGGGCGTGCATTGCATTAGGAACACGTTTGAACTTCATACGCGAGATAACTACTTGGAAAGCATTCAACCAAGTGGAACTTGATTTCCGGCAGGAACGCCACATTTGGCGCACTGCTGAGCTGAGAAAAGACCCATAAATGTTGTTTTAAGACTCGAATCCTTAGGGAGGGGAAAAAGTCAGTTGCACGCTGAGAGTCTGACAAATGACTCTTTCTTAAAGGAGATTTCTCCTACAAACCCTAAGCAAACATGACCTTACCATTTTAAGAGGTCTTTTCCAATGAAATGTATTCCCAAAGGATTTTTTTTAGCATTGCATATCCTTTATACAATACGTTTTTTGTTTAAAAAAAAGTAATAGTTTCCTAAAAGGGAGGTGATTCTACTAAATATTGCCATGTTAAGTTCCTCCCATTGGTGGGATGTGCCAACTCAGATATCGTGGTCCATCGCCAATTCATCCAGTTAATAAGGTTAGAATTCCTATTTCTAATGAACATCACTAGGGCAGATATTCGAATGATCGGTGTTTCTTTAAACTATGTAATGCATGTGGAAGCAATTTTTTCAAAAAAAAAACTTGTAAAAAAAAAGATTTTTGATCCATAAGAACTGAGTGCTCGGGAGCAAAACGAGGGCTATTGGAGACGGGCCTCCTAATTTTGAAACTTCTAGCTTTCCTACCGAGCATTGACCTTGTTGTTAAGTTGGGGTCCCCAGCACCTTTTTACGGGGTTCGTGAAGGTTTCTCATTTAATGTTCCCTTTGTTAAAGGCATGGAAAACTTGAAAGATATGCCAACCCAGACGAAATCAATAAATTGAAAACACGCGACTGGAACATGTAATAGAACAGCTGACAGAAATTTCCACAGAGGGTGCTTTGACATTGGCTTAGTAGAATAAGTCCCTTCCAAGCTTGAGTGGTCAATTACAGGAAACTTTTTCCGAGTTCAAAAACTCTAAGAGTTAGATGCCTTTTAAAACTGCTTATTTTTGGGAAACATTTTCAGTTCTTTATCTTTTAAGTAAATACAGAATCGCCTTGAAAAGCTGACAGCAGATTTCACAAATATTACATCTGTTAAAATAGCACTTGTGCACAAATGCAGTACCATTTTTCCCACTAAAAATTTTAATTAGTACAATTATTTATTTAAAATTAGTATTTTGTAATATTTTTAATTAGTTGTTTACAGTTTACTTAAAGGAAAGACAAGAAGCGTTAAAAATGTATACAAGTAGCAGAGGCAGTCTTTGGATTTTTGAGGAACCTTTCAATCCCTAAGCCATGTCTCAGGAAGGGTTGTTCCAAATCTTGGGGCGCCGTGATGTCAGGCTGATATATGTAAGGGCGATTGAAGGTTTAACCACTACTGAGTACATTTTTGGATGATACTTTTTTGTGTTTTTAAGAAATTTCACTTTATCTTCAAGATTGGATATTACCCATGTAAAAAAAAAAGTTCCTTTTCTTATTCCTATTCCTTTTCAAAAAGGGGAGCAAGATGAAACATTTCGCAAAATGGATCGGGTAAAACAACATAAAGAAATAGCAAACTTGAATTAGAAAATATAAATTCATTTTTTGCGTCTTTCTCTTGAATGCTTTTTTAGTTTCGATTCGAATGTTTCTTTAAATGCACTGATTATTTATACCCAGTTCTTTTTTACACGATTTTGAAATAACATGAATTGAACGATCTTTTTTTTTTTTCTTTGACGAATTTTTTGTTCTAGTATGCTGGAATCCTAAAATTTTGGGGGGATTTGTGACCTTTAGATGAGGACGATCGGATCAAATTTGTGACGGTTTATAATTATAAAGAAGTCGATCAAAATAAAATCAAAGGGGAAGTTCAGCTATTAACAGCTGATTTAATTCGCGAAGGCTTGAAATGTGCTACAAGTATACAACAACATTTTCTTACTCATGATCCTGACATAGGTCATGCATTAAAATTTTAATGCGTTATTTTAAGTTTTGCGTTGCGAAATATCAAGAATTATGTGAGACCCCTCCCACCCAAAAAAAGCAGCTGTTAATAACAAACTTTGTAATAACAACAAAAAACTATCTGAGGCCGTTAATAATGAACGAAATTCACATTTGAATCCAAACCGACAGTTGTGCTAGACAAATACGCACATCTAGTGATGATAGCATTTATATGATCCGGTTCGTATTAAACATGCACTCTCTTGTAGCGATGAATAGTTGTCAGGAATTATATTTCTAATTTCAATTTGATGTCGTTTATGTACTTATAGACTGAATTTTAATTGTAGACTAATTTAAAATTTTCTTGCAATAAAAATGTTTTTGTCTTATAAATATATTTACATGGATTTTATTTTATTACTTTTTAATGTGGTTTTTTGGGAAAATATTTAGAGATTTTTCATCTTACACGATTTTTCAAACTTATGGAACTTATCCCCAAATTTACCGCGTGTATTTTTTTACATATTTTTTTCACGGTTTTCTAAGGAACGTATCTATTGTGCAAAAAATGAGTTTCAAAGCTTCAAATTTATTTTCACGTACTTAGCACTAGCAGTAGAACCGGATAGATTAATTGATACATTCTTATTTGCTCTAACAATCGAAATATATTTTTTAAAGAATTTTCCCGATCGAACGCTTAAAATATTTTTTTTTTTTTACAAATTTTTATTATTCGGTAAAATATTTAGATAAACATAGTAAAAAACAATTTATTGCAAGACTACTGTATTATATGATTGTGTTTCTGATTAATGTCCCATTTTGAACTGCCCGAGGGTTTCTTCGACAAAACGAGGTCAAAAGACGGTAGACATGAACAACCACTTACTTCACTCTCTAAACTTCCACACCTCACGCACTTGTAGATTTTGAGCCTAGTGATGGTGGCGGGACTAGAGCCCATAGCACGATCAATAAAACGCCGGCCACGAGTTCACGACCATGACCATTCGGCTACCATGGCTACCTTCAAACCGAAAAAGAGTGCTTAAAATATTTTCTCGTTTATTTCAGATGAAATGCATATTTCCTCTTTATAATCGTAATAAAAAAAATAAAATAATAATAATAATATTCTGTTTATCATATGATATTAATTTACTTTTTTTTTTTATCAAAGCAATTACATAAGGTATATGAAATGAAAACAAAGCATTATATGTTTAAATAATGCATAAACATTCGATTGTTTTTTATGAAAAATAAAAATACAAACAATATGTTTAAAATTAAAAAAAAAAAAGAAAGAAAATTATTTGTGTGTCTATATTTAGTACTTGAAATAGAATGTCCTGCTATGTAAAATTGTGAGCATTTACCCAAATCTTTATTTACTATAAGAAATAGATGTGCAGATGTGATAGACAGAAGGAAAAAAAATATGATAGAGAAAAAAGTTTAAAAAAATTTCTTATCACGAGAGGAAATATTTCATGAGATACATCCTTCTTAACTCATTCAGTGACATAGGCTTGGATCCTCAAATTGTCGCCTTCAAGAATAACATATATAATATAAGCTGGTGCTCTTTAAATAAGCACTAAATGCTACTGCTCTTAAATAAGCGCCGATAACATTTGTTACTTGTCTCTGTTATCCAACTGAATTCCCATTATTCCTTGTCCTCGTCAGAGTTTTGTTGGAAAGAGTCCAATAGTATAGGATTTATAAGAAGCTGTACTTGAATTCGTACGTAGTTTTTTAAACAAAATTACTGATAGTGACAGTTTACACCTTTTTTTTAGAGAGAAAAATAAGAACCTAAAATGGACATTTTTAATATATGAAAAATGTGCCCTTTACGTAACTGCTGTACCACTCAGACAAGTGGTTTTCAAACTGTGTTCCATTAAACCTTGTGGTTCCACGAAGTTATTCAAAATAAAAATCAGAAAGAAAATTATAAATTGACATGAAAAATGGATTCCCGTTCATTTTGTGTGATATTGGTAAAACAAGTAGTTAAAGCTTAACCAAGTCATTAAAAAAAGTAAAAATTTTAGTTATGTATAACTTTATTTTGTAATACTTTTTTTTAAAATTTTTATAAGAATATAATTAAAGATTATTAAAACATTTTTTTTTTATTCATACATATTATCTATTACACTGTGAATATTTTCTGGTTTAGTATCCCGGGTTCTTCGAAAAAATTTATGCAATGTTTTGTAAAACTAAATTATTTTCTAATGAAGAATGTTCATTTGTGGGAAAAAAACACAATGAAAGAGATCAACGTATCCCACGTTAAAATCTAAATTTAAGCAAAAACAGCTCCTAAATTTTAGGTTTTTTTTTTTTTTTTTTTTTTTTTTTTTTTTACAAGATTTCTCATACAGCTATAGAAGTAAGAAATATATTTCCCGATGGAAGTGGCTACGAAAAAAATTCAAAGCAGAATGTAAAAAAAATGCGACTTCAGGCAATGTCAATAGATCTAGACTTCAACAGTTTGTGTCAAAAAATGTGAACGCATATTCAGGTTACTAAATATGATGCATGCATCGGTGATAGTCAGACCACAAACTATACTCATTGCCATAAAAATTGGCGCACCAAGAAAAAGTCGTTTTACATATGTAAGTACCACTTTGATAGAAGTAAGTCATTAAAAAATCAAAGAAAAAGGATCACATTTATTGCAGAAAAAAAGTACAAATGAACTAAAGTTTTAATACTCGGTTAGACCCCCTTTAGTGCAAACGCAGGATGCGATATGAGCTGTCATTGAGGCATACGAGCTCCGTATGATCTCCAGAGACATCTCGTTCCACAGTTGCTGTGAATGCGCCTCTAGTACGACCAAACTCGCAGACTGTCCAACTTGTCGTCCCACATAATCCCAGATAGGCTCGATTGATGGCAAATCTGGGGATCGAGCAGGACAGGGATGGATGATAATGTGGCGGAGCAGTCTCGTGTCATCCTTGCTGTGTGTGGACGAGCATTGTTTTGTTGAAAAATGGCTCTCGGGAGCCCTGCCATGAGTAGCAATACATGTGGCTGAAGGATGTCATGGATGTTCCGCTGGAGTGTCATTGTGCTATGGATCAGTATTAGGAGTGACCGTGTATCGTAAGCCATACAATCACACCAGCTGTGGGAGAGGTGTGTCGCTGTAAAGCGAAGGCAGGATTGAAGCGTTCATTACGTGGCCTCCACGCGCGAACACGATTGTCATCACTGCTCCAATTGAATTTCGATTCGTCGCTGAAGACAACCTGGTTCCATTTCGTTGCAGTCTAATCCCGTCAGGCTCAACACCACTCTAAACGGAGGCGTCGGTGTCATTGACTGCATACGTAATGTGCGCAGCGATTCCAAATGTCCTTCAGCCAGGTGCCTTGAGATGGTTCGGGAAGACACAGGGACCTGCAGTGAAGTATGTATGGACAGTGGACAATGAGGCAGTTGGCTCTAGCGTGCCTGTCGTATGATGTGACAGTCTCCCCGACGATTGGTCTGTCGAGGATGTTCTAAGCCTGATTGCCATGGTAATGACGTCTCTTCTGTCCACTGGTCCTAACACCTTCTCCCAGTCCAATTAGAACGGCCTATTTCCCGAGCTACTCATCGAACTGACCACCCAGCTTTCCTCATCCTAATGATTCTCCCCCCCCCCTCTCAAACTCTGACAGCTGCTCATATTGTCTTCGAATTCACCGTAACAGAGTGTCTACGTCAGCGTTTCCTTTGCAAAAGTACACGCAAACAAACCCTGCTTACCTGTTTTAAACTTCAAGGAGAACGAAGTTCAGCGCCTTCTAGTGTGCAACCACGCAGCATTTCTAATTATTAGCATATCTGCCTAGCATGTACCTTCAAGCCAAGTTTCGTTATTATTCCCCAATTATTTCTTGGTGCGCAAATTTTTATCGTAATGAGTGTATTAATATATATAAATGAGTAAATTTTATTAAAATTACTTTAATTTTTTTTTTTTTATTAACTAATGCAATACTTTAAAAAAAATAAATTGTCTTCACATCCAGTTACTATAAAATATCGATTTACATCTACACATGTCTCGATCTAACATCTACTTTAAATATTATTTAAATATACATGATTAGAAAAATAATAGAAAAAAAAAAACCTTAGATTTATAAACAATTATATGTATGGTGTAGAACCACCTTTGATATGTAATGCATCTTGAATTCGCCTAGGAAACATTCATACAGTTGTTGAATGAGCAGTGTTACACAACGTGCGGCCCACGGGCCGAATTTGGCCGACCGACCTTTTTTGTGTGGCCCTGTCATGGCTCATTGTACTAAGAAATTCAATTAATTAAGAAAAATGAACTGAAAAAAAGCGGGAAATTCTATCGTGAAACAATCAAATCTATCTGCTATTTTTTATAGCAGAATGTAAACAAGAGGCTTGGTCATAGATGAAAGCCCATCAGTAGCTCACACAGGAATTTTTCAAGGGGGGTCCTGGGTCGAAAGTTTATCATTCTTGTATCATGCTCCTTTTGATTTTGTCGATTTGGGGAACAAAACACAGTAAAAAACTAATTATTGAATAAATAATTAGCATTAATTAATAAAATTAATCATTAATAACAAATACTTAATTAAATTTTACGTACTATATACTTAGAATTATAATCAATCGGAAAAATATCAAGGGCTTTGGGGAGGGGGGTCCGGACCCCAGGACTCCCCCCTTGTGTGCGCCACTGAAGCCCATAACTCTTTAAAAGATGCGTAAAAATAGATATTTTTGTGAGCGTTTGATAAAAAGGTTAATATAATATTAAAGCAAAAGTAAAAAAAATGAGTTTTAATATTTTGATTAATTTTGCTTTGGTCTTCTAAAGTTTTTATTTCGCATTATCTTTATGGTGCGGTGAGATACCTATCCGATGTATGTGACCCGACCGGAAAAAGGTTGCGTACCTATGGTTTAGAGGAATATCTTTATGGAGAAAGTTCTGGAAGAGAGATACCGATGCAGATTCCGAATTGAACGCTCTAAAATATATTGAAATCAGGTGACTGTGCGTAGATGTTTCACTTCATTCATGTGTACATCAAACTATGCATGGAAAGGTGCATTATCATCCTGGAAAATTCCATCTCCTACAGAAAACGAAGTTTGCATCACAGGATCAGATAAAATTTCTCTCTATACTTCTCTCCCCAGTGATCATTCTTTCAAGGGTTACGATTAATCTTGCAGAAAACCACGACACGGCTGCCCATGTCATCATAAAGCTACCTCCATGCTTGACAGTTAGAAGGTGCCTCCAAATGTGCACTCGTTCTATTGTAGGGAAAAGTGCGTAAGACAGTGCTTCTGAAATATTCAATATTTGCGACCCAGTACTTAATCATAATTTTCATTCCATACAAATATCAGTGTATTGAAGTCAATAATACTATACTTTGACGCTAAAGCTACGATACGACTTAAACTTCTCAAGTGCCACCGGCAGTGGCGCACACAAGGAAGGGGTCCGGGGGGTCCGGCCCCCCCCCCCAAAGCCCTTGATTTTTTTCCGATTGATTATAATTCTAAGTATATAGTACGTAAAATTTAATAAAGTATTTGTTATTAAGGGGACATGGTACGATTTACGCAAAAAATTTTAATTTAAGGATTTTTAATATTTTTTTGGTTGCCTCCTATGTATGTATACTATGTTAAACATATTTTGTGATCAAAATTTCATAAAAAGCTAGCCATGTAATTTTTTAAGGAAAAAACGAAATTTTTGAAGTGATTTTAAAATGCTACTCCTTCTACAAAAATTGACGTACACGCATGAAATTTGATTTACAAGTACGTCAAACTATGTATAATAAAAGTTGGTATGGGTTTTGCCTTAACGTGATTGGTATTCTTATAATACTTCTTTTTATGAATCCTTATTGAAAATTCCTTAAAAAATCTGCAAATTCTAACTTCAATTATTTTTAAAAAAATAAGTATTGCTTTGATTCAAAAATGCATACCAACTTTTATTACATGAACTATTGTGAATAAGTAAAAAAAATTTCAAAGCATTAGGCGCAATAGAAAAAAAGCCTTAGCATTTTAAATGAAGACAAAATAGTTATTTTATCTTTCTGAGATACGGCAGTTTAAAGTTTTGATTTGCCATAGGGATGTGAATAAAAACGAACATAAAAGCTATCATAATTCTGCGTGTTTCTTAAGTTCAGAGCTTTCAAATTTTGTGAGGTTATAGAAAAGTATATAAAGAAAAATTTAGGCTAAAAAAATTAAATTTGATTTTTTGACTGATTTTGGTCTATTGAATCGTACTGTGTCCCCTTAATGATTAATTTTATTAATTAATGCTAATTATTTATTCAATAATTAGTTTTTTACTATGTTTTGTTCCCGAAAATCGACAAAATCAAAAGGAGCCTGATACAAGATTGGTGAACTTTCAACCCCGGACCCCCCCCTTGAAAAATTTCTGTGTGCGCTACTGGCCACCGGCGTATATAAGCGTCTCGCTCAGCCAAAGCATTAAGTGACCCAGACGTATATATACGTCTTTCCGAAGTATGATCTTTTCTGTGTACTTCTATCCATAAAATTATTCCGATGGCTTTGGAATGCATTAAAAGGACCTTTACAGTGTTTGCGAAGGATTTACTTATTTTTATTTATTTTCTTGCCCGCCCCCCAGTACATCACATACGTGCATCAACTAGGAAAACGGTGGAATTGGAGAGTGAATAGCATAACTTTTAATCGGCAGTCTCTCAGGGGATTAATTACAAACTGTACAAATTATCAAGATAATTATTAATTTTTGTGTATAATTTTACATATGACAAACCCAAGGGATTCATTGTAACTATTAAACTTGTTTTTAACTTAGTATTGTCAAATTAATTATAAAATACATTGCGTAATACTGATGCATTTATAAGTGAATTATATCGGAGTCTGTGTATTTTATTTTATATTATGTCAGAATGTATTTTGTCTGTTTACTTTCAGCAAATTAATAATTTTTTAAAATAATCTTTTGTTTTGGAATTTTCAATAT
>BMAV01025235.1:237370-299897 GCA_019973955.1 Trichonephila inaurata madagascariensis | reverse complement strand
TTGGCCTATTTTTTTTTTTTTGTTTTTTTTTCCAAATTTAGAATTTTTTTAAAACAAGTTTTTTTTTCTGTTATTTTCAAAAACCCCCCCCCCCCCCCCTCCTCCTCGTAGAATTATCGTGCCCCACAGTTTGAGAAAGCTAGCGTAAGACAATTCGTCATACCATATTACTTTCTTCCACTTATCAGTCGACCAGGTTTTGTGAGTGTCGCACTACTGTAGGCGGTGTTTGGCATTAACATCTGTGACAAGTGGATGGGAATTGTTCCTCTGTCTTAAATGTTCTGTTAATGAAGGCACCTTCTAACTGTAATTACTGACACTGGAGAATCCAGATGCTGATCGAGCTATGCAGTCATTTTTGCTTCAGTTGTTTCCCTTTTTAGACATTACAATCCGCTTCAATACCCGTCGGTTTCTTTCACTAAGCTTCTCTTTCTGTCCACTATTTTGCTTTGCACAGCTTGTGTTACCGCATTGTGTGTATGCTATCGTGACGTTCGAAACCGTACCTCTAGATACGCCGAAAAGTTGGGATGTTTTAGTCACCATTGCTCCAGCTAGACGGGCTCCTACAATTTGGTCTTTTTGAAAATCTGAAAGGTACACGTCATTTTACACTTTTAAACAAAAAATCCAAGACATACAGAACTTTAATAAAGTTTACTACCAGAATATATACATTTCTATCTATAAAGAAAAATTGGTAACTAAATTTTAATGCTTACGAAGTGCATTCAAAAACGTCACTTTTATTCAGAGGTGTTTCCATAATTTCGATAACACCTGTATGTTCTTCTAAGTGGAATGGGATTCCCCGAAAGGCCCCTTTTTCATGCAAATAGGGGTTGGAGAGGAAAGCCAGCTTTTTACCAGTATTTTTTTTAAGCCCGTTTACATGAGAATATGGTGATAGATTCCCTTGACTATACAGTGTAACCATCAAAACACTTAGAATGTAGATTGCGATGATAGTCCAGAATCTTCGCTATTGCCTTTACTTTAAGAAGCCACGTTGCTTCACATATTTTTCGATTGTTTGTTTTGTTTTATGCAAAATGGATGACCAGACAAAATGAATAATCTACATCCTGGACTGACAAATATGTATTTATTTTTATTGTGCTAAAATGTAGTAAAAATTGATGATGATTTGATTTATTTAAAAAAATTCTCAACTTATTATATATTGTCAAATAATATAAATAAATAAAATCTCTACATTTTTTTCACATTCTTGTTTTCTTTTTTTTAAAGTTTATTTTTAACTTAATATTTCACTTTTAATATCTATTTTTTAATTTTCTTCTGTCGTCCAACGTTCAGATTCTACAAATCTACTTTTAACAAGTGAATTTGGGTCGCAATGTATCATGGGAAAAACAACTCGCTTTTCTCTCCATTTGAGGGTACAAAAATTAAACCCCTTTTTCAAATCGGTGAAATGCCGTCATGTAAACGGGCCAACAATTTTCTTTCATGTCAACGGGGCTGTGAGTCGAAAAAGAGGCAATGAAAGTTGTTCTCTTAATCGATCGCCGAACAACCAGATGGGTCGCCAATTAGCACTGCCTAATGAAAAGCGAGCGATGATGGGTAGAACACTGGTAACCCCGGGCTTCCGGCGTTGACTGTCAGTTAAAGCTCGTTCTGTCAAAAGAACCCTCCGAGAGGGAAAAAAATGGGGGGGGGGGAGAGAGCTGTGTTCGAACGTGTCGTCTCCTTCCTCTCATTGTTTCTTGAAGAGTCCTACCCCAGCGACGTGTGAGAACCAAAGAAAAGAGCCCACTCGTCATATCCTGGCTGCTTGATTAATGGTGCAGCACACGAAAGTGACGCTTGATTATTTGCTCAATGAAATCCGCTCTTGTAAATCGGTGTCGGAAAGATGCTAAAAAGAGAGTTTTTTAATTACCTTTTTGCATTTGTTTTAGAGCACTCGCTTTCCTTAGTGATCAGGTAAGTTTTAGGACGGAAAATATATAGAGTTGAAAAAGTGGAATTATGAAAAGTGAAAACCACTCTTAATCTTTCCGAATTTTTGCATTAGATTAGTATTAATTATCACTAACGATATAGTGATCAAAGTGGGAATGTATTAATACAAAAGGAGGCACCCTGTAAAGAAATTGTTCTATCCCATTTTAAGTTTAATATCTTTATCAATTTTAAGTAATTTTTAGCATACAAGCTTTTTAAAGCTTAAAAATTAAGAAATATTTTGAAATAAGAATTAATTGAATCTAGAGTTTTTATTTTAATACACTTGAACGGATTTTTTTAATAGAACTGGGATGACATATTTTTAAAGCTTGTTTTGTAGTGTTTATTATAACGCCTGCAACGCGAGTGCGACGGAATGTTTTTGTTGCTTTCATGTGCAGCTTTAATAATGAATTAACCAATTTGAAGGAGGGAAAATGGTTCCCCACCTTGTTGTATCAATAAATATTTTATTTATTATCTATTATCAGTGATAAAGCAGAAATGTTAAACTCGGAATTAATTTGACAAAGCTTTCGCTATTCTATAGAATTTTACATTGAGTGGAGTGACTACACAAGTCGTTAAAATGCAGTCAATAAAGCCAATTTAAAAAAAAACAGAATAAATACAAAAAAACAACAATATCCTTTTATTTCTTTCAATACTGGACGCATTCTTGTAGGATGAATGGCAATACCTTCGAGAGAGGGTCTTACGGGGAGGAAAGATGATATATATAATGCTTTTTTTTCCAAGTCAACATTATGGCACTGTCTCCGAAATCATTCGACACTCCCCCAAAGTATGCTATTTTTTAACATTTGTTTATTTCGACTCAGGGACGATGAAGATAAAAAAGACATATTAAAAATCCATTAATCTTTTCTTTTTCCACTGCATCGTGCTACATTCACTTTAGAATGGTAAAAGAGGGGGGGGGGGGGGAATTTTCATTGAAGTGCGCTTAAAGCAGGAAAATCTCTAAACCTATTCCTAGAAGGCCTTGAGGGGGTGGGCCGAAAGAGCTGACCCGCCTGACCTTGGGAACAAAGCTGCAGATGAAAGGATCCGTCAAACCATCCTCCTGACATCACTACTGTCTCCCTTTTGATTCGAAAACGGGAATTTTTTTTCTTTTTTCACCTTCCTTTCATTAACTTGCATATGTTTCAATTAGTTTCTTGCGAGACGCGACACAAAGAAAGAAATGTTTTTGAAACAATACAAACCTCAGGGAGTAAATATATTGGAAGAAGGATTATTTGGATGGAAATGTTGTTACAATATATTGAGAAATAGTTCATTGTGTATGCTTTTGCTGAACCCAAACTGCAAGCCAGATGAAGCTCACTAATATACTCGAAAATCGCACTTTAAATTGTTTATAGCATTATTGAAAATATTTCATTTATATTATATTGCATTTTAACTTTTTCTCTTTATCATAGCTTTTATTCATCGATTCATGTGTCTTTTAGGTGTAAAAGCTACAAAACCTCCAAATTTCACGAAATTAAATAATTATTTAAATTTTTTTTGGAATGAGTTAGAATAATATTAGAATATATGCAGCTTATTCAAAATTGTAGCAAACTTCCGGTATGTTTGCAAGAAAAATGACTGATTATATATAAATCCATTAATTAAAATGCTTAAATTGAATCAACATTTATGAATTCATCTTGAAGAGTGGCACTTGACAGTGAGAATGAAAAAAATGGTCTGGTATATATGAAATAAAATTTGTAACTGACCAGTCAAGTGGTTTGGAAGCGCAAAAAGCAGTGCGACTGCAGCCTGTATAGTTAATGGATGACTCCGTCTTTTCCGCCCACTCGCTCACCATTGGGATCCCGGTCACGTGGTTGCCATAGAAACTCCATCTTGGTCTTCTTCCCGCCTCCTCCATGCATACATGCATAGATGGATGATTGATGGATTCTGCCGACAATGATGGATGAAGTGTCTCAAGCGCTGAAGTGAGGGTTCAAAAATACACTGCTTTTGCTTTGCACCATTAAAAGCACACTTTGCCTGTCATTGGATTCATATCGAAAATGTGTTTTGCAATTCTGTTGGCTTTCGAAAGGATTCCAATTGGAAAAGTTTTCTTTTTCCATTGAGCTTTTTGTGTTTACGATGCACCATTCGTAAACTTCTAATCTCGTGTTAAAACTTTCATTTTACCTTCAAATAAGAATTATTGTTACACAAATTCCTTCCTCACTTAGGAAAACCTTCTGAAATGGATGTACAAAATACTTGTCTTTTCAGCTTCATTTTTTTTTTTTTCAAAAATAGGTTGCCTATTGATGTAATCCAAAATTTTAGGAATAAACATGTTATATGAAGGAAGGGGAGACGAAAAAAATCATTCGTATCGAGGATATCAAACATCGTAACCGAGAGCTGCATCTTCTACGTATTGCATTCACAGATAACTAACGACTCCTTTGTCTAAAATTTTCCCTGATACCCTCAATTCTTCAATCAGAGAATTAAACGAAAGGTGAGCAACCATTATTGATATATTACATAAAAAGTTTGTATATACTATTTGCAGTGGTGCACACAAGGGGGGTCCGGACTCCCTCCCAAAGCCCTTGTTTTTTTTTAATTGGTTATAATTTTAAGTATATAATACGTAAAATTTAATTAAATATTTGTTATTATTGATTAATTTTATTAATTAATGCTAATTATTTATTCAATAATTAGTTTTTTACTGTGTTTTGTTCCTGAAAATCGACAAAATCAAAAATAGCATGATACAAGAATGGTGAACTTTCAACTCCTGAAAAATTCCTGTGTGCGCTACTGACTATTTGTATTGGTAAAGAGGCGTAAATGAAGTACAATTCTTTAAAAAAAGAGAGAGAAATTTCCTGTATATTTATTTTTTTCGTGTTTGTAGTTAGTATATGCATAGAATTTTCTGCATTAAGGATTTGAATCTTTAGCCTGTATCCTCTACTTCGATTCTTCGTTTGAAATTACTTCCTTTTTGAGAGGAATTCTGCAATTTATACTAATTACTTTATTGGCGTGGCATCTTAACGTTTTAGAGACGATTCTTTCTCGACCGTTTAATTTTCTTTTTTCTTCCGCATTTTCAAAAACGTTTCTTTTTTTTTTTTCATTCTAGGCGCAATACTACAGTAAACCACATACTTGTTCGTAAATATCTTGTTGTGCACAATTTTAATAAGATCATCAGTTACATCAGTTATAGAAATCCTCAAAAGTTTGAATTTGGAAATTGTTAGGTGAGTCTTTCTCTCTCTCTCTGACGAATTTCTTTTAAAAACGACAGTCATTATCAAAGAACAGAAACCTGTAAATTAATTTGAAAAGTATCACTTGATCGAGTAATTCGGACATTTTATCACATAAATTATTCAATCGGTACAAATTAATAATTTCCGCTTAAGCATTGAATCGAATCTACTCAAAAGAAATGACCGACTCTCCGATTCTTCAACTTGATTCGAATAAGTCTTTTATAAACATGAAAGCAGATGTAAGTCAATGTATCCGATGACAATCTTTATGAATTGATATCCTATTGGTGTATCGATTCCAAGCATCGATATTGGTGATCGATTCTCATTAACAAACTGTTATGGGCAAGCTGTGACAAGTGAATACTATTTGTTTCGTTGAGCGGAAGTAATATATTGTCTTGCCACTTGTAATCAATAAAACAATGTGGCAACCAGTTTCGACAGCGTAATAAGATACAGTGAGGCATTTATTAAGTGAAACATTAGCATAACCTGAACCACCCTGATGCTTTACTGCTGATCAAATCTTGTTTATTTGTATCCATCACAAATGAATGGGCTTGACACTGCACCATTTTTTTTTAAGAAAAACACAATTTAATTTTAAAATTATAATATTTTAGTCAATTTTGTGTGTTTTAAAAAGCATAAATAAACATATATATATAAAAACAACTTAATTATTTAACGATTTAAAATGAGTTTGAAACTAAGCTTTTTTTTGAAAAAAAAGTCTTAATTCAAACGATTTTTTAAAAGTCTTAGACTTTGGAATAGAATCAAAATTCGTGGTAATTCAATTGAACAGAATATAAACGACCAGAAAGGGAATAAGTGTCTTCGGAAATTTGTATCAAAAACAAAATAAGGATGCATTGGCACAAATAAAAATTATAAAGCGATCCGTTCATAAATAAATGCGAGTATTAAGAGGTTAGGATATTTTACTATTATGTCAAAAAAAAAAAATTATGTTTATGGAAAGGAATCATTTTACCGTACACCAGCCAACTCGCACAATCTATCGGGACACAATAAACAACAATAATATATAATAAAATATCCCGAATATATATAGACGAAAACATTACACTTTTTTTTTTGTTCGCGGATGTATGCTTAGTATAATTCGAAATAAAATTAACGTTTCTATGAATAGGGATTGTTTAACCTAAAGTTAAACCTTGTTTGCTTGACCCAAGTTAGCCTTTGAGTTTGACACCCTTGCCATACACTCATTAAAAAAAATAAATCCATTTAATTTTTTTCTTAAAGCCTCCCGGTTATTTTTTAATGAAAAAAATAGATCGACAAGAGACTAAGGGCGTAATAAAATAATTTCAAAAGATTATTTTTTTTTGCAAGAATTAAAATCTTTATAACATAAATTCCCGTTTGTTGCTTCTTTTGATTGTTTTCACTCATTGCTTGATGCAAACAAAGCAATAGTTGGAGATATTGCCAATTGTAGCAACCCCGGACTTGAGTTTGTCCAAATGAACTCACCATGTGACGGTCGTGCCGACAGGCATAGTTCTGGAGGCGCCGCATAATGCCGCCAAAGGACAGGCATGTCTGGGTTGCCGTCTTTAAAAACGTACGAAGGTAAGAATATTTGAGAAAAGAAAAACCACAGTCCATTAGATTGCTTCTTTTCTCTCTTCTGTGGAATAAGAAGGCCCTGAGGACAGACAAACCACAGAGAAAATATAGCCATGAACTTATTGGAACCATAAATGCATCTGTTTCACGCTTCGCGTATCCGCGTACAACAGTTGAGCAAAAGTAGTTCTATGAATAATTCTTTTATAAAGGAAACGTTTGATTTGTAAAGTTGTGAAATGCATCTCATGTTATTATTAAAATAGTGTTTTTCTCCCCTTTTATTACAATCAATCATTGTTAGGAATTTTTTTTATGAAAAAGTTTTCTTTTAGAAATTTTCGATCCGTAAAACTTTTGGGTCGGTTTTTCAAGCTCTCCGTGTCATCGTATTCGAATATTCCTTCTTCAGCAACCACATAATCCAATTTTTTTTAGTAATGCGCAGGTAAATATTTTGCACGGTGTCTTCTATATATTAATTTCAATTCGAAAGAAAAAAAATCTAGACATTAATTTACACCAAATGTTTCTTGATTACTTAAAAAATTAAATGAGATATTCTAGAGAAATTTCTCGATAAGTTAATTAGACGAAATATAAATTGAATAATGATAATTGTATGTATGCAGATTTTGAAATAAATAAATAAAAGCTTGAAAGTTTTCGGAATCACTGCACAAACACAAGAATTTGAATGAAATCTAATCCAAAATCAATTCTTACTTTTTATAATTCCTTTTAATGTACCTTCGAAAAAATTTGTTTGAATTAACCTGAATTTTGCCTGTAAATGCATATTTTATGCCCTTATGGGTCCTTAAAAGAAAAAGTTTTGTTAGTGTATATTTTTAATGTCAAAGGGGTATTTTATAAAAAAATAAGCAAAAATAAGACTTTACGCAAAACATGATAACTGAAAAAAAATATATATATATATTGACATTTTGTAAATTGAATAATATAGCATATAACCTTATCTAGGGAATTGACACTTATTTTGGTAATATAACCATTATATGGGAAGTTATTGCGTTTCGAACTTCTGAACGTTGAAATTTTCTTTAAAAGCTATTGTAAAATTTTCATTTTATTGCTATATAAAAAAAGTTCTACTCAACATAAAATCCTAAGAAGGGTCTATTCCCTGTATAAGTATTTAAAAAACATACATGTAAAATTTTTATTTCATTCAAGCGTAACTTTTTGAGATATTGTGTTTTGCGGTAAGAAAAAATGTAAAAAAACTCATTTTGAGAAAACGACAAAAATAACATTAAAATAATCTGATTACAAGAAAAACACTTACTTTCTTATTAAAATGCACCAGATTTATATAATTCTCTCCATCTTTAACTTTTAAAACTATTTTTTTTTCTTTTTAAGTGATCTTAAAATTCTTCTGTTTCTTTGTTTTGGGATCTGCGTTATGAATAGATTCACGGATTCTGCATTTATCTAAATGTTTATATCCCCGTAAGGTAAACACCCCAGGATTTTCTACATTCATCTTATTAAAAACTTTGAGACACCCATTTAATCCTTCGTTGAAATGTACAATAGCATCATATGACCCAAACTTAATTGTTTTGAGCGAAACAAATACTTCCTTCGGTACTTTTTGCCAAACTATTCCATTAAACCACTCGTTGGCATTTTGCGTGCGTCCATGTAAGCACTTACTTAATATCTTTTTGTCGCATAGTTCTAAGCATACTGGTTTAACTTTAATTAAAACATCATTTGAAAAACCAGTATATTTTGTGGTACATTTTGTTCCATTTGTGCCACCCCCCGCTGAATATAACAACAGCTTTCTTTCCCTATTGGACATTGACCCTGCATCTGTTTCTTATCACTTGATGCACCGTGATATAACGCAGCAATTACATTTTCCTGCATGGCGTTTAAGTGACCGACATTGCTGCGTACAGCAATTCCTTAGTAGTTTTGAAGTCGGCCGATATCGGTTAACTTGCCTTTACCAGACAGTCCTTTAGTTTTAGTTTTTAGCTTCCTCAGACGCGAGCCCACTCTCTTTTTTACATGGCCAATCCACTCAAACTTTGTCACACTGTTTATTCCATAAGTATCTTTCACACTCATGAAAGCTTTTGAGTCACCATCCCCATAACATTGAAGTCTGCGGTTTCTTTCTCAACGAAGAAATATTCGTGAAGACCCCACAATTTCCATTTTTGACGAAGGTCCTATGAAGTTACATTGACATATGTGGTTGGCTTTTGACGACTCATATTCAGAGTTTCTTGGCATAGTCTGATATGTAGGATAATAGGATGACATAACTTCTACTTCTAACACCTTACCAGTATCAACTGATATAGCAGCAACACAGCCATTCATAGACGTATAGCCTCTACGCTGCCATGTTCCATCCACCGATATGCCACATTTTACAATATCGGAAAAGAGATTTTCTTTCTTCTCCACAATTTCAGTAGCAGCTTTTATCATGGATTCCTCAGCTACTTCCTGAACCACTTTTAAAAGCTTTGCTTCCTGATTTTGGTTAGCAGTTTTGGTCAGTCGAGGCAAATTTAATGTTGAGCATAATTTAAATGCACCTGTAAAATCTTTGCCTATCAGCCGCATACCATATACTAGCCTGGTATTTATGACAGGTGCATTTACAACTTTTTTTGATGAAGCAAATGCGAAGAAAAAGTCACAACACTTACATTTTAGTGTAAAATAGGAGCACAATCCATATCTAGAATCAAATACCTCTACTTTTTCAGCAAAACATTTTGTGCAGCAAAGTTGAGAGTACAAATGCTTCCACAATAATCTTAAGGTCAACAATTATGTTACCAAAAACAGGACCAGGCATTTCTTCTGCAGTTGACAAACTCTGATTTCCCAACTTTGAAGAGCTAGCAGTGCATTCAGGAGCAAGTGTTAAAGTGCTGCTTTTTTCGAAGTTTTTGTGAATTTATTACCATAAAATTGTTGCTTACGCTTTTTAGCAATACTTCTATAACCGTTTTTAAGTTAAAATAAAACAGAATAAAATTATTAAATAAACTTTTCTATGCTGTCGATTCTTTCAGCATGAAAATCAAACGTATATGTAAACAAAGTCAAAACAACCAACTTGCTGCCAGGTTTTACACATAAAAAAATAAATTAAAAGTAAAAAAACTTTTTTAAAAACAAGTTTTTATTTAAATGCTCTAAAAAGAATAAAATAAACTTTTCTTTTAAAACTTTTTTTGCTATCAACTTATAACGTCATTACACAATTTATGATATAAAAGCTTGTGAGATTTAAGTACTCGTATTTACTTAGTTTGAAAATTTTAAAAATTAAAATCAATCAGATCAAGTTATTTAATCTTCTTGTTTATCTACGCAAGTAAATCTCGCGACAAGCTTTTATATCATAAATTGTGTAATGGCGTTATAAGTTGATAGCAAAAAAAGTTTTAAATAGAAAAGTTTATTTTATTCTTTTTAGAGCATTTAAATAAAATCTTGTTTTTAAAAAAGATTTTTTACTTTTAATTTATTTTTAACTTTTTAGTTATCGCTGGACAGGTTTTTCAGTCTATTTATCTCATTCAACGCATCATTGTTTCAAGGTCGTTTGCCAACGTAAAATTTTTTAAAATCCGTAATTTTAAGCCAATTTTTTAAATCTTTGTGCAGAATTTGGATAATACTATTCTACAAACGAAAAAAATGTTTCGTGCGATTATCTTTAAAAATGACGAAGTTTTTAAATATTTTATTAAGAATTTGAGTATTCTTTTGAAAAATCGTAAAAAAAAAGTTTTCGTTTTTTATTTTTTTAAATGACTGATTCTAAAAGAGAAAAGTCTGAACTTTTTTAGTGTCGAATATCAATTCATTAACACGAAAAAAAAAATCATACGGAACGATTTAGAATGCATCGATTTTGACTCATTTTAGAAAAAATCGTAAGAAATAGAAAATGTCATAATTTTTTGTAAAGAATTACACCGTATCGTGGCGAAATAAATTATCTTTCCGATTATGCAATTATTTTTTGTCTCGGTTTGATAGAAAGAATAAGATGGGTTTTTAAAAAAGTTCGAAAAATCGGAACTTCTTTAAGCTCAATCCGATAAGATACTCTGCAGAATAAAAAGCTAACAGGGGCAAAGGGTTTTTAATTAATATCTTTTTAACTAATTGCGATATCGAAATATAAATGGTCAAAACATACATTATCATCCAAACTAAACGTGTATACAAAATTTCAGCTCAATTGGTTGAATACATCAGCTTCAAAATTGAGTTGTAATATTCCTACCGAACAAATTACTTTAATTAATATCTTTTTAACTAATTGTGATATCGTAATATAAATGATCAAAACCTGTATTGTCATCCAAACTAAACGTGTATACAAAATTTCAGCTCAATCGGAAACCGGGAGGTGGATCAAATTTAACTTGCAATATTTGATTACAGACCGACAGACAACGGGACAGGTGAAACTAAATAAAAGCTTGTAAAAAAAAGGAAAAATGTATTCCAGATAAATTTATATTTATTATTAAATGTTCTATTTTAATTTCTGACTAAATATTTGTATATTAATTATAATATTTCATGTCATATACTAAGAAAGAGAAACAAAAAAATAACTTGGGTCACTTCCGGTTAGCAGAAAACCATTTCCGGCGAGAGAAATTCATGATCAAGTAATATTAAAAAAGCTGTAAGAAACTAGGCTTCTAATTAAGTTCGAAGCAAAATTTAAACAGATTTACAAAGATAAACGATTGAATTTTAATATATAACCAAAAACGAAACATCGATATTTTGACCAAAAATTGAGTTTTAAAGGTGTTCTGTCATCATAAGAAAAAAAATGACAATTATAAATTACTACATCGTGTGTTTATAAGAATAACTCACTATCCAAGTTTCGGATAGCCATTTATAAGCAATGACTGGCCCCATTTCACTCAAAATCTAAGACATTGAAAAAAGTTCACTCATATCTATCAGTAAGATGTGTGTGTGTGTTGGTAGTAAAAAACACACACACACACATTTCACAAACAATAGAGCATTCACATTTTGCGTTGTTCGGAACAAAAGCTAACATTCGTGTATACTTATTCCGTTTTTTGGTAAACTACTTGTCCCCAAGCAGAGTCGAAATTTCTGGGTTTTCAGAAAAAGAGAAATTATAAAACAATAATAATATTTTTTTTTTTTGTCTTTTGGTTTTTAACTCTTGAAAAATTATTTATATTTAAATTTTTTTTTTAAATATTTTAAAGACACTGAATAGAGTGTTGGTCATTTTCAGTTTGATCTTATCCTTTACTAAAAGACTAAATTCGTATTGGAATAAACCCGGCAATCAAAGTATTAATTAAAAATTACAAAAATGATATTTTCGTCAAGAGACCTGGATAATTTTTTGTTGGGAATTTTCATTGAGGCGCCATGGAGACGCAGCTCTGGGGAAGCTCACAGAGGAATATTTTATGAAAATTCGTATCGCGCGCGCGCGACATATAACAAGTTATTGAAGAAAAATTTTTTTTTCAAGGGATGAACTTTAGTTCTTCCCTTGTCCAAGAAATTAAGCTCGTTGTAGAACGTGGAGCTCATTAAAATAGAATTTCTTGTACCAAAAAAATTGACAAATTGATTATTTTAAACATGATTGGGGTATCTTATCACACTCCGCTGAAACAAGTTGTATTAATTATATATGACATGCTCACTCACATTTGGATTTCTATTTTTTTGTTTTTTTAACATGGATATAATAATGTATTCTTATTCACAAAAATGTATTTTATTTTCTCTCAAGAGAGTCATTTAGTCTTATTCTGTACAAATCAAAAAACTTAGAATGAAGAGATATTAGGTACCTATACTCACACAAAAATTAATTTCTATAAAGGAAGTATTAATCCGGCACTTCACGAGCAAGGTATGTCATACCCAACGCCTAACATTTTTCAAGACTCCATCTAAATCTTTTTCATAAAATGAATAGTTTTTCGTATAGCTGACTTTAAGGTCATATCCTTTGAGGGGCCTCAGCTTATAGGGGAGTTCTAAAGGTATATTTTTGGATACCGCCTCTTCGGGTATATCATACCCTGCGTATGAATCACCGTTACAGTTCTAAATGCATAAGCACGCTTTATTATTATACTCTCGGGAAAACCCGTGCAACACTGGGATAAGCGAAGGGGAAACATACCTTTTCGATGGAACAAAGAGATAGAAGAAATTTTGGAAAAGGGAATTTTAATGACATTAAGACGATATGGTACCCTAAAAATCATCAAACTATCGATTTTTTTTTATTGGCTTATATGATGCTTTTAATCCTTCTTAATGTGTCTGCAAAATTTCAGAGTTGTATCTATATTTTTTATTCAGTTATTTATCCATTTTTGCTGCTTGTCAGTAGACTAAACAAAGCTGCCACGCCCACTTTTCAGATCGTCTGCTAGAAAAGAGCCTGATAAATAAGGAACTAATTTTTTTTTTACTCCACGCTGGTTAGTGTTTAAACTGAAATGAAATAATTGTTTTGTTTTGATTATATGAGAGTTATTCTACTGCGTTTTCTTTGAAGTTCTGTTCCTACAAATTTAACTATATTTTTGTACTCTGTGTTCTGAAGAGTAAGAAAAGTTGCTTTACGACAAGGAATTTGGTGATTTCTCCAAAAAGTTTAAAAGTTAACATGCCTAGGCCTAAAAAACGTACTAAATCTGCCACAACGAAAGCTTTGAAGAGGTGGTTTTCAGATGCTAAGACAAGTTCAGAAGTTTCTCAAAACACTAACTTGAGGTGTGCAAAACTTGAAGAAGAATGCAATACTTTTTCTCGTTTGGATGAAAAAAATATACTGGTGTATCCAGATCTCCAACATACGTCATTATTGATAAAAAAATGCATTAACAAATCTTTTTAAAAATACTTTATGTAATACTTGCAAAAATGCTTCTTTGCGAGTAAATTTTGGAAGAGCCTATGGATTTTGTGAATATATTAAGGCTTTTAAAATTATGGAAAAAAAGAGTATGAATATTTGTGTACATGTTGTTTATTATAGTAGTATAGAACTGTGCATGAAATAAACTCTAAAATGTGTGTGTAATTTTTTTAAAAATTGTTAAGATAATGTTTTATGAAATATTGACCTTTTTGTTTATATATTCATTATACAAGTATATTCTTTTATTCTTGTAAATATTTAAAAAAATTTGTGGTAAGCAGTTTGAAACAAACTAATTAACATTACATAAAAGTTTCAGATTATTGGAGGAATTTTTTATCATGCTATTTAAGAAATGAAAACTTTAAACTCATTTTTCTCCATGTTGAATTTTTGTACATTCACTGTTATTCAAAACCCTAAGGCTTTTTTGATAATTGAAGTAAGGGTTTGAGAAACTTTTTATACATGTTTTGAAATGTATGTTTTGTAAAACTGTGCATTGAATTAGCTCTCTAACATGTTTAGTACTTTTTCTAAAAAATTTCAAAATCAAAATTAATGTTTTTTCGAGAATTTTTGTAAGTTTAACTATAAAAAAATTAATAAAAAATTAAAGAGCAGTAGCAGAAAAAAACCCATGCACAGTTTTATGTAGTATATTATAAGGTACTTGGAAAAAAATTTTTGAAAGAAAAGAAACATATTTAAAAAAGCCTTAGGGGTTTAAAAAATGTTTAAAAAAATTTAAAAACTTTAAATTTTACAAACATTTTGCAACAAATTAAAATTTTTTTGTATGGCATTATTATTAAATATTAACCTTTATAAAATACAATTATAAAACCAAATATCAAATATTAAAAATAAAAAAAAATTTAAAGATGGTACCATATCGCCTTAATATAGAAATCGCACACGTACCAGGAAGTGCTGACAACTAGAAGGGAAGGGAAATTTTTTATTAGCAAAAAGTTATACATTTGAAGAACCTCGTGCAACGCCGCACCATGGCGCTATTCTACACTCTTAAAATCCGTAGGTAAACAAACGTATGTACACATGGGTGACAAAATAATACGAACACCTATGAAAGAGGAGAAATGCTTTATTAATAGGGAGTTGGACCCCCCTTTGACTGAATTACAGACTGTATGCGACGTGGGATGGACGCATAGAGGTCATGAACAACTTTTAATGGAATATGAAGCCATTCTTCGTGGAGAGCGGTCTCTAATGCCGAAATCGTAGATGGTGGGGGGAATTGAGCACGGAGTTTTGACTCCAAATATCCCCACAAATATTCAATAATATTTAAATCAGGTGACTGAGGGGGCCAAGAAAGATGACCTACGTCCCCCTCATGCTCTGCAAACCATTCTTGCACGATTTTAGCTCTGTGGATAGGAGCGTTGTCGTCTTGATAAAATGGGCATTCTCCGGGAAATAAAGTCTGGACAAATGGATGCACCTGATCCCCCAGGATATCGACATAGTGGGCAGCTTGAACCTTGCCATGCAGAGTAACAAGTGGCCCAAGACCACGCCAAGATATCGCCCCCCATACCATAAGGGACCCACCTCCATGCTTCACAGTCGGCATGATGCATTCAGGAGCAAGGGCTTCCTTGGGTGTTCTCCACACATAAACTCGTCCGGTGGTCTGGAATAGGGAGAACGTTGATTCATCCGACCAGATGACTTGTTGCCACTGTTGTGGGGTCCACTGTCTGTGTGTTCTACACCACTGGCGTCGCTGTAAAGCATGACGTGCTGTTACCAAAGGTTTACGAATTGCAACTCTTCCATACAAGTTCGAAGCATGCAGTTCCCTTTGGACGGTTCTTGCTGAAATAGGGTTACGAAGATGACTATCCACCTTAGACGTTATTTGGGATAGCGATTGCTTGCGCTTTCGGGCCACTATGCGGGTTAAGACTCTTTTATCCCTCTCGGTAAGCTTTCTTTTCCGTCCACTGTTGTGCTTGCCAGACGCCACATTCCCACACTTCTTGTATGCTGTCATAACGGCAGATACAGTACTTCTTGCACGCCCCAAATAATTAGCTGTTTCCGTCACCGAGCAACCAGCGCACCTCATTCCAACAATCATACCTTTTTCGAACTCTGACAGGTCCGTCATTATTGCGTTTTTCAGAAATTACAATAGACGTGTGCAACACCTATTGCAGCTGTTGAGCGACTGATACATTTACCTTTCGAATCCGCTAGGCAGCGGACTGCAACGCAAAATGACATGCGCGCTGTGCGTCTTTGAAATGGGCCATGCCATTTTCGCGGTGTTCGTATTATTTTGTCACCCATCTGTATGTATCTATGTGAGGCTGTCTTCTCAAGAATGCACCCAAAGTACCAATAGATGGGAAATGATCCGAGACATTCAGTTTTTATAATAATACAATTAGTTAAGAAGATATTAACTAAAAACGTTAAAAATCGGTTTTCGATGACATCGATTCGTCTGCATTGTTGTAACAATGTTGTTACAGTGCCGGTTTATCCATAGGGTGCTTAGGGCAGGGGCCCAGAAGAGCCCGGATAAGCTAGATTTAACCATATTTTCTGGTTATAAATTTCAATCTTCCGGTGCCAAGGAAACCTGTAGATCTTCTGCGTCAATGGCCCAAAATGAGCTGAAATCGGCACTGATTGCTTATATAACAATCACATACTTTGACGTCGAAAATCGGTTTTCTGCCAAACTGAAATTTTATGACGTAGCTGTTTTGACTTAATTCATTCACTGATTTAAAATAAATGCATGAACTGGGGATTAACTTGAAATATATTATTAAAATCACAATTTCTATAACGTATGAGATAGATTTTTTTCCCTTTCTCTCTCTCTTTATAGTTATATATTTTAATCGAATATTCAAACTTTCAGAAATTAGTGGTAAGAATTTTTAAATGATTATTAAATGATAATAGATTTACGTAAATACATTTTAAGAAACTACACAACAGTATTTTTTTCTATTCTTTACTAAATTAATTATTTTAGAATGAAATCTTATATATATATACTGTCTCTTTTCTTCTGGATAAAACTAAATTATAGTTTTTTGAGACATTTTTATGCTAACGTTATGTAACGACTGATTGGTAAATGAGAATTTGATGATTTTTTTTTTATGAAAATTTATAATTTTAGATACTAAGAGAGTATTTATTGTTGAAATAATGAGAGAGAGAACACATGCTTAGTTTTTGTAATACATTACATCAAAAATGTTCTCTTTTTTTACTTTAAATTAGTGTTTCATTAACTAAAGCAGTATTATGTTTTGAGAATCATTAATTGAAAATAGAAATCTGATGGAAGATCTTATTCCTGGGGAGGGGGAGGAAAATGTTTTACACATGAAAATGCTCGTGCCACGGCAATCTAAATGTAGGGAAAAGAAACCTGTCTGACAAGGAAAAGAAGTGGAACAAATTTGGAAAAGGAAATTTTAATGACAAAATTATAGAAATCACTCACATCGAACTCGCATACACACAGATGTGCTGATGTCGAGAGAGAAAGGGGAAATTCCTATGGGAATAAAGTTATACACTCGACAAAAGCCCGTGCAATGCCTGGTTAAGCGGAAGGGAAAAAATCCGTCTGACTGAGTAAAGAAGTCGAAGAAATTTTGAAAAGGGAATTTCAATGGCTTATTAATATAGAAATCACAGTCACCCCTAGAAGTACTGATATTGAGAGAGGAAGGGGGAAATTTATATAATGTCAAGAAAGCCCGTGCAACGCCGGGCCATGCAGCTAGTTTAAATATACACAAGTTGTAATATAAGGATCTGTAGACTCTTCCTGTTAGAAAGTGACACTCAACATTCTATTTAGGGGGACTAAAATACATAAATTAGGTTCAAAACTATATTCAAAATAAATATAGAAAATAACTTATATTCAAAAAGAAGGAAGGGATCGAACTTTAAGGCTAATGATCCAAAGACAGTACGTTTTAGAGAGAAAAGTTTCCCGTTTAGTGAAAACATACCTACACATATCCTTGAGCATTCAATGAAATAATAATTATTCGCCATTATATCGGAGATGAATTTAACAGAAGCGATCCATACAGTAAACACGTTGTTTTCAAGTATGAGTTGCGATATTAATATCGAAAGTGTATATTATGAATTTTTCCCTTTATACCATAACGTGGCATAAGATTCTTTGAAATTTCACTTATTTGCCTACCCCCTTCTTACAGAGGAAAAGTAGTTTTCAGATTAAGTTCTATTATAAAAGTGAGAGATATGTGTGTGGAAGTGGATAGCTGTTATAAAAGCTAACGATTAACAATGTTTTATTTTAAAAATTTGAATTATCTCTACTCGTGGTTAAATACATCCTATCACTTAATAATGACGAGAAAAGTTCTAAGACAAGCCTTATTGATCGTTGGATCCTCAACATATGCTCCGGAGCTTCCGTCATTTTATAGATGCTAGTTTTCAGTGTTTGCAATCTTTTACGTAAGTTAATTTTTTTGATAATTTAAAATCTCATCCTCGTAGCTTTTAAGTTCTGTCAATTCCTAAATATATACATTAGTTTGATCCTTTGTGTTTGTAAATAGCCTTAGAGTTTACTAGATCCTACTTCTATCTGTACTGATATTACTGTAAGGTCTGGCTCGAATCTCAACCTTCAGAGTTTTACTGTTCCGCTACAACTTTTACTTTTCTGCAAAAGTGTATACGAAAAGCTAAAAGAGAAAAATTTGGAAACAAAAAGCACGGTGAATGAAAAGAAAGTAAATGCATAAAAGAATTTTTTTTTTCAAAAATAGCTCTATCAACACAGAAATGAAAGGATCTACGAGACCCTCGAAGTATATAAATTTTTCGGAAGAAAACAAAAAAAAATCACAAAAATCTTTTGAGTGAAGCTTTAAGCGTTATCAATCGAAAAATGTATTGAGATGTAAGCAGAATCTAAATCAGAATTAGAGGAAATCTGTGCTAAGAAAGATAAATAAGACGAATGCAGGTAAAGAGCAAGTCAGTAAAATTTATAAATATTTACGTTCACAAAAATAAAAATTAGATGATGGAAAAGGTCGATATGTATGTATCCAAGAGTATCTAAGGTATTCTTTGAAAGCTTTTATCCAGTAACAATAATTCGAAATCAACCTTCACTTCCAAAAATGTAAATTACCAGCCCCAACTGTATTATGAAAATATCGGAAATATATATATTTCAAGGGAAGGAAACTTCTGTTGTTGTTGTGGCCAATGCCACCTGTCTGACGTAGTCAGATCGAGGCCCACGAAATTCATCGTGGTAAGGGGCTAGAAGTACGCCTGTCGTTGGCCTTGGCCACCGTACAGGTGACAGTACGAATTAGCTCGGCGAAATTCCCCGAAGGGACGATAGATGGCGACACCACCTATCTCCACCTCCACAATTTAGGCATATAACTGAAGGGGAGGGAAATATTCTCCAGTCCTCTGCACTCGTGATTCAGCCCACAAGACTTTCGGACCACTGATTTAACGAGCACATACTCCGTGTGTACTCGGAGGGTATTTGGTGGCATCGGGCGTCGAACCCAGGCCTTCCGGTCTGGAGTCCGATGCTCTAACCACTAGGCTACCCACGTCCCAGGAGACTTCTAATAATATTAATCAGTTTCCAAAATTATTTGAAATTTTCATACGTCGTGAGTCCAGAGAGTGAGTGAGAGACGTCACACTTATGAAGGCTCATTCACACCAAAGCAACAAGTAGTGAGCGCTGAAGATGTAACCAGTCAGAGGGTAATTAAAGGACTCGCAACGGCTACATCTTTCCCGCTTGGTGTGAATGAGCCTTAAAGCTGCACGAGGGCTATTGGTGACGGACCGTAATTTTAAGCCATGGTCAAGTGGCGAGTTCGACACCTTAGATGGCACCTCCCTTTCCTAACTTCTCCAACTGGAGGACGTTTGACGTAGTGGGTCCCTCTACACTGCGAGTCTACAGTGGAACTAAGATCAAACTCATAACACGTCAGCCACGAGTACGTGAAGCCTAGTGGTCAAGATACCCCAAGATAACCTCGACCACTTTGAGTCGAGAAATGTGACTTTTTGTTATGTCTTCTATTATTGGGCCTTGAATTCATTTTGTGAATCACTAATATTAACTCTAAAATTTAATCGGAAATAAAAAATTTTGTGTTAATCGCTGGTTAGCGTACTCTTGAAACTAATTTAATGCTCATTTGTTAAAAAGAGGATACGGTCTGTTCACGAGACAGGGAGGGCCTTTGAATAGCCCACAGTAATTAAACCTTTTACGTCTTCTACGATATTTATAAGATGAACAAAAGCAGCTAAAAACAATTGGGACACATTTTAGAGAATCACTGTAAACCCTCTTATAGAAACATGTAAAAAACTGCGGAACCCTAAACGCAGTATACGTTAACTTTTTCTTTTCGTTCTTTTTGAATGCGTACTTAACTATTAATTAGGAACTAACAGATGTTATAATGATCTCTTTATAATCCTTTCCTATAGGAAAATGAGAAATATTTTTCAAAAATTTCAATTTGTGTTTCAAATGGGATTGATTTGAAAAATATAGATGTCTTAGTATTTGGAATGCTATGAGCAACGAATTGAGTTCTCCTGATGGAAGAATATATATCACGTTTTAATATACAAAGTTTATCTTTTATAGAATATTTATATATCACGTTTTAATATATAAATATATATTTTGGAGTTACTGAAGCAAAATCTATGTTGATTGGGTATTGTGACATTCATGTCTCGTTTTTAGACACCCCTTTTAAGTGAACTGCATCATTTCGACGTAAAGTTAATCAAGTAAAATCTTTCCTCTCCCAATGTTGTGAAAACAACTGGAAATCAAAGCTGAGGTGAATCAGGATCCGTAACGAATGGTTGAACGCATCAATGAGCACATCATTCATCGCAACAACATACTTACTCTAATCAGATAATAGGACTCTTAAACAGGTGTCGTCTCTTTCTTTTTACATCACTTTCTTTATCACACTTTCTTTTGGATTCCTTTCAATGCCCTGTGTTGTGGACTTGGACTGAAATCATTGCACGGGTCTCATTTGTTCAATGCCCTTGGAAAGTAATCAATAAGAAAATTAAAAATCAATTAAAGTAAGCAAAATAGAAGGGATCCTTTTAAAGCATCTCATTCGAATTATGTTTAGATAGATTTCATTCAACTCTCCATGTTTGTTGAAATCTGTCTACTTAATTGTCCTGCATAAAATACTTTATCTTTTGTTCTGCCAAAGGAAATGCCACTCTAAATAGCCATCCAGCCGTATGTCCTCTCGTAAGTTGGTGGAAGGGGAAGAGAGGTGGGAGGCCTCTGACCACCCCCAGGGCGTTCTCCCTCAAATTGAGGCGGAATCGAGAAAAATGGTACTGTCACCTGCATGGTGTTCAAAGCTACGGATAACGACAGGCGTACAACTAGCCCCTTACCACGATGAATTTTGTGGACCCTGGTCTGATGTTACTGTCAATCAGGCGGCATAAGTAACAACAACACAATTGGTTTTTAGCTATAAATGATATTCTTTAATACAAATACTCAACATGTCGTCCGTCATTCACCAATGCCTGTAGTCGAGGGAACAATGCTGAGATGAGCACTGTACAGCATATTTGTAGGTATAGTAAAAAATGTTGCCTCTTAGCATCTCTAATGAGGTGGGATGATCAAGGAAGACTATCGACTTCTGGTAACCCCACAAACAATAATCGCACGGATTGAGGTCTGGGAACCTGGAAGGCCATGCATGACGGAAGTGGAGGCTCAGCACGAAATCCTCACCAAACAATGTGCGCAAGAGATCTTTCGATCCATTTTTATGGTGAAAGGATTGTAAAACTACAGTTACAGATTCTTCGTTCTGATTAAAAATGCCTTTTCTGGTAAAGTCAACATGCTGCAATTGCTGGTACGTTTCCTCTCGTTTTATACATGATTTTCATGCGGCGCCACTGACCCATCTGTGTATTGACCATTTTTGCACTTTTTTTTATTTCAATAAAACTTTGTGTCATTTCAAGCATGTGCGTCAATTTTTATCTCTCTACCTGCATTATATTCCATGAATTATTGAATTTTCAAATGTTAACGGACTTTTTGGGGGGTCACCTAGTATTTAGGTTGATGAGGTAGCGAATTCTTTTGAGAAAGTACATTTCTTACACTTAAGACTGAAATTTGACTGCAATCTTCACTCGAGGGCAGTTCTTCATTGAAATAAACAGATCAAAAAATAATGGTAATTATTGTAGAAAATTCTGTAACTAGAAAGAGTTCTGAGTCAACATTAAATGAAGCTTCAGTTAATCTCCTCTTTTCCCAGAACTTCGTTGCTACCTTTCTATTGGGAAGTTTCTAGTAAACTTTCATTTTTTTGGACGAAACATTTGTTCAAGCTTCATTGCACAAATACAAGTAATATTTTAAACAGTTTTAACAAACAAAAAAAAGAAAAAGAGAGAGCTCTTTTCAGTAAAAAAAATTTAATGCAAAAGTTAGCAGCAGTTACAGGTTTTGTAAGATATGGAGCAACACAAAGGCTCTATTATCCCCTTGAAATAAATATAGATGTCTTTCTCTTCTTATTTAAGGTATTCAACTACGTTCGGAACTGTGATTTTAAAAAAGCGCATAAATGGATAATTTTTATGATATTTAGTGTCACTTAGATTAGAATACATGTAGAAAATTGTTTTAAGAACATTTTGACAAAAAAAAAAAAAAATTATTTAAGTTCAATATTTTGGCAAAAAATTAACTTAGAATAATCTTTTTTCAAAATGTTCTCCTTTTGTGAAAAATTATTCTTACATAATACTATTTTGCCTGTATATAGCTCAGATCTCTCTACAGAGGCTCAACTAGAATTTTTGAAAAAATCACATTATTTTCAGAGTTATCGCAAATTGAAATAATTATTGGCGTATTTTTCTTAAAATTGCTCCCCTCTGTTGTCGTAAAATATGGATAAACCCACTTCTAAGTTATATATTTAAAAAATTCTAGTTGAGTCTCTGTAGAGAGGTCTGAGCTATAGACAGGCAAAATATTATTATAATAGAAGCATTTTTCACAAAAGGAGAACATTTTGAAAAAAGATTATTCTAAGTTAATTTTTTGCCAAAATATTGTATTTAAGTAATTTTTTTTTGTCAAAATGTGTGTGTGTTCTTAAAACAATTTTATGCATGTATTCTAATCTAAGTGACACTAAATATCATGAAAATTATCCATTTATGTGCTTTTTTTAAAAAATCACGGTTCCGAACGTAGTCGGATTCCTTAATGCATATCAAAGAATTTCAGTTTCTGTGTAAAAAGTCTATGAAAAGTTATTAATTAACTGTTGCATATTCCAAAAGTTCTCTGAATGTGATGTTATAGCATGGGTCTGTCTTCAGTATATTCCCAAGTTATTTCTTTGAGAAGTATATTTGTCACAAATTAAGGTACTTATGTGTTCCGACTCATTATTTTCTATGCAGGTATGGCGTATAAGATTATTCATTAATTGATATTCATGCAGGAGCACTGAAGTTGTAATCATTTTACTAATGATGAAAATACCTTGTATCTCTTCTCTTCTATTATTGGTCTAATTAGATACTATTTCTATAGATGGGATGTTCTGTGATATTTGCTGGTATTATAATTCTCAGTGTTTTTTTCCCGTGCTTTTTCGGAAACTGTTAGTATTGATATCTTCAGGGGCAATTCAGTCAATGCAAACACATTGGATTATTTCCGATCTTTCAAGTTTGTCGTTCCAAAAGATTTGAGTGAGTTGGAAAATTAGAGTGAATAAAATATCTTGTTATAGCTAGTCTATAGATGATTCTTGGAGATCGAATACTATAATTTTAAAGAGAAGACAGAATAGGCTGACTATAAGAAAAAATCGGTAGGTTTTTGCCTGATTCTTCCAGACCACTAAAGACCCACCGTGTAGAAGAGCGATGCATGTTAAATCTGTCGAGAGCTTAAACGTCCTTCCGATGGTGTGGTGTGGTAGTTAGGAGAGGGGGTGCTAGCTCAGGCGACGTCCTCTTCACTTGACCATGGCTCAAAATAATGAGGTCTGTCACCCAAAGCCCTCGTGTAGCTGAACAGTGCGACGTTAATATTCACTCACTCACTTCAGATCGTCCAGTGCTTGGCATATAGCCAATGCTTCTGCCGTAAAGATAGTTGATATGATTAATCCATTGAGAAAATGATGCATTTTTCAAAATAGCTGCAATGGATGTTATACTTTCATTTTTTGAAGCTTTTGTAGCTAATATATCAAAGTTTTGAAAGTAATTGTTCACTCTATCATCAAATATGTCACATATCACAGGAATTGGTAGATTGTTATCTTGAAAGCCGAATTTGTTGGTGTAAATTTTGCAAGAAAGTTTTGTTCCCTATAAATATTCAACCTATAAAGGGAAGTCATAATATTATTTTCAACCTCTTCAAGTGTATTTAGATGCGATGATATTAGTCTATTTTACTGCATAGGTGAGTGAGTGAATATTAAAGTTCAGCTACACGAGGGCTTTTGGCGACGATCTGCAGAGGGGAAAGAGTTCCATTAGGTATCTGAGTAATAAAAAATTTATTTGCTAGTCTTCTCATTTTTTCTGAAAGAACTTCCTGTTTAGCAATTTTTAAGAGGACGACATTTGGGGTTCACTATAGAAAACTCAATAGTATCCTAAGAGCTTTAGTTTGGAATCTATTGATAGCTTTCAGCTAGCGGTCTGACCGTTTATTTAGTATCCCTTTATCTACCAGGTGGCCGAGTGGTAGCGTACCGCCTTCTCCGCCGCAGATCCAGGGTTCAAATCTGGACTGGACAAGGTCAACTCAGCCTTTAATCCCTGTAGTGGGTCGATAAATGAGTACTAAGCTTTCTTCGGAACTAAACACTGGAGTCTTCGCGTCAGACTGACCATCTGACCGGAACATCTGCTCATGCAACTCAGCACCAAGGTCACAAAAACAATGTTGAGTACAGTAGGCTTTGGCCCTGAAGGGCTGTTGCGCCACTGAGTTTATGTGTTGTATAATGTATATTGGTTTCATTAAATTCAACGCTAACTTTTTGAGTTGTCGTCATTCTTGTGATTTTTTCTTAGTTAATGGTAACCAGTGTATTTCCTCATCATTTATTAAAAACACACGAATTCCATCCTTATTATGTCCAACGTGCTAAATGTCTTCTACCTTGTGACTACACTCTTAGGCTCGAGTTTTGCAAAAAATGTCGACGAAAATAAGTGAAAATCCGGAATTCCTGAACAAAATATTGTAAACTGACGAATCCACATTTCAAAAGATAGGGTATTTCAACTTACACAACTTGTATAGAGGGCATTAGGTAAAACGGCATTTAATACGGGAAGACCTGTCCCAATTTCAAATCAAAGTTAACATGTGGACAAGAATATAAAACGGAAAAATAATTGGACCATTTAAGTGAACCAAAACCTTAAATGTAGACAAGAGCCTAAATTTTCTCCTGTGAATTGTCAAAACTGCCGGAAGATGTTCCACTTAACATCTACAAGGACATCTGGTTCCAACTCCATGGATGCCCAGCTCATTATGCGCGTCGTGTACGGGAGTATTTGGACATGAAATATCCCAGAAGGTGGATTGGACAATTTTCTGGACAGCTCTTTCACCAGATTTAAACCCCATCGATTTCCTTTACTGGGGCTGCAAAAAAGAAAAAGTAATTGAAACCTATCAAAAGTGTGACTGAGCTTTGACAAAAGATTGTTGAAGCAGTTAAAGAATTCAACTTAGCTAATTAATCCCGAACCATCAAGCGGTCATTTTGAGACAGTTATAGAGCCTGCATTTGTGTATAAGATAAAAACCTCGGAAATTTACTTCGTTAAAGTGTTACAATTTTATTTTTTAAATTTAATGCTTAATTTGAGTTACATATTTGTTTGAGTTTTTTTAAAATGAAGTAATTTTGTAAAAGAAAACAAAATAGAAACATAACATACGTTGCACTATTTTGGAATTGTTGCTAGATGGGTCATCTTTTGAAATAACTTTGTGTTTAAATTGAATATTTTTCTTCCTATGAAGCGTCAAATTTGGTTGACATCATTTTCTCAAGCAGGCTAACTCTACTAATTTTACGCTAATTTTAACTAAACCAGCAAAGGGTTTTTCTCCATTTGTGACTGTGATTAATAACACGGCTATGAAAGATCGTGTTACTGAAAAAATCTCTGTGAAATTGTGGAATTTGCGGTCACAGTAGCTAATGATGTGATGAAGGGTGTCAATTTTCCAAATTTTCAAAAATGTTCTCGTCCTCTCGAAACCAAGTGCTTCTTTAGGCACGTTTTGTGTGCTGAAGAGTGAATTTGAAGGATGGCGTCAGGTTCGGATGTGTAACACTCATTCGGCTTTTTTCGTCTTGAGTCGGAAATTGTGTTAAGACAAGGGTCGTCAAGATTCAATAGTCCGCGACATACACACCCCTGAAAAGAAATCACGTGACCAAAGAAGGGACGTTTTCCCTAGGTTTTAAGTAATACTCAGCCTTGTGTGTTTTTATTGTTGATTCATGCTACCACGTGCATTTATTACTCAGGATATATCAATAGGAATAACTGTAAAGAAAAATACGATATTTATATTATTGTACAACTTTTTATTTTTGTGCTTTATAGAATTTCTTTCTTTTTAGTTTTGAGGGCAAGGTATAATAAATTGATGCATTTATGCCAACATCCCTAATTATTTATAAATTTAAGATATTTTGTTTTGTATGAGCAATTAGTGTTTAAATGTGAAATTAGTGTTTTATTTATTCTGTCAAATCTTTTAATTATCTTGAAAATATTAAAAATTTTGTTAACAACTTAACCTAAAGCTGCACACATTTTATATAATACATCGTTATTGCTGTGTACCTAACTGCTCACCTAACTAACCTGGGCAGTTTCGGTTTTTTGTTTCCCAAAAGATGAACAGTTGATACAAAGCTCGAAAAACACACAATCTCTAGGGAATTTAAAAATATATCAGATGATATTTCTAAAGAAGAGTGTACACATAGGGGTACACTTTTAATGTACATAGCTGATTATTGCGCGTGCCTGATATAAAATTCAAATGATCCCATTGCAAATATATATTTGTGGTAGATAAAAAAATCAATTTCTCGATTCAGAAAAAGTCGAAGGGACAAAATATTAGAGAATTCTGGATAGAGGAGGTTTAAAAATGCCTACATATATTGTTATGAAAATCCTTTCAACGCAACATTTTATTTTTAATTTGTTAATATCGAAAAGATTCAAGTCAAAATATCTTAAAAGTTCATTGGTAATTATCTTGATTTACAAGCATAACTGTAGCATATCTTGAATTGCGTGAATTGTGGAATGTCTTGCATTTTTTTCCCCTTCTTATGTAAACTGTAATACACCTGTATTTTCATATTTTTAAAAAAATATTCATTACATTCGAGAATATATGCTTAAATAATTAATCAAAATAGCGCAGCGAAGAAATTTTAACGACGGATAATCGAACAATGAAGAAATTTAAGGCCAATTAAATTAATGTTTGCTTTTTATATATTTCCCTGTTTTATTTATTTAAATATTCAATCACATCGAATCGTATATTATTCAATGTGCATGTACTTTCTTATAATTCATTTTTTATACTATATAGAGAATGGATGTAGCATCAAATGCAAATCAAATTTGTGTAGCGAAATGTAGAACAGAAAATGGACAAATAATTCTAATAGTTGCTATTTATATTTCTCCAAATCAAAGAAAATTATTGAATTCATTCACAAAAATTTAGTTGCCTATACTGAAGCCGGATCGGCTCTTCTGAACAAATTACCTATGGTTTTAAGTTGGGATTTTAAGATAGATTTTTCAAAAGAATTTCTCAATTTAATTATGTTAAATTACCCAAATGAAAACACGACGAAGAACGGAACAGCGCTGAGTGGAGTTTTCTTAGATATTTAAATAATTTTGAATCTAAAGTACTTATATAACCTATTTCAGCTACCATAAACCTATTGTTTCGTTCTTAGAATACAATTAAGTCACAAATATGATTGTACATTTTGCAAAAAATATTACTTTATGGTACAGACATATGGATAAATAATTTTATATGACCCTTGTTTTTTATTCACTGAACTAATCCCTGAAATAAAACAATACAAATTTGAAGTTTTCACTTCTATCGTGTGGTCATAAGCACACACACATTTTTTTAAAATTATTATTTTTATTTTTTCCAGAAGAGATATGACCCTAGCTTTCAGCACTTAGAGGATGGCAAAAATATCTTCCACTGGTCGCCCCCTTTCGAACGACACATTCCCTTAGCCCCAGAAGAGATAGAAACGCAAGTTCGAGCGGACAAACAAGCGTTTACAGGATTTAATAAAATGGACAACGTAGTTAGTTTAATAAGCCCGCTCGGACTGTCTGTTTAAAAATATTCGTTTTCATTGCCATGAAGGAAGGCGATTCATTGACATTTATTCATGGTAATAGGTAGTATTTAAACTAAGTTACTCATAAATATTAAAGAGAAATGATATATGTTATCTGTATCTGTAGCAGAGCTTATTTACACATGCATAAAAGTTATATCGTGGCAGCGGTAAACAATCAAAGCTTCACAACTAACACAGAAATGGCGATTTCAGCTTCTCTATACTATTGTTTAACGAACGGCTAGGAGAGCCAGTAGTGTTGTCCGGTTGATCCTTCCACCTAGTGGAAAACGGAAAAATTAAAACATTCGTTATCTTGCCCCGCTCATCATCTTGACGCGGTCTCCCCTACTTCATAAAGAAACTGTGGTCACTTGTCAATTTTAAGTTAGTTTCCAAATTCACATCGATAACAAACAACGGTAATTTTTAAACAAAAAAAGTTAAAAATAAGAAAAAAATACTGCGTAAATGAATTTTTCAAAAAAAGGTATTAGATGAAAAACACACACACACAAACTTCCTTAAAATCCTTAATTTTTAAGCAATTTCATTAAAATAGAAGTCTGTTCTCCCCAAGTAGTCAACACGTCTCCCTCCTTTTTTACTAAAAGGCATTCCGTTTTGAATTTTCGGTGACAGTTTCTCAAATCTAACAGACTGGATTTTTTTAGGGCATATCCCTCTTTGATAACTTTATCTAGTTCTTCTGCTACACTTAATGGTTTTTGTGTTCTAATTGATTCAATTATTGAATCAGAGTTTAAGTCAATTTCAAGTGTTACCTCATTTGAAATAGAAGATGCAGTTGCAAGAGCTTTTAGTAATACGGTGGAATTTGAAACGTCAAGTCTTTCAAGCAGGTACACTGTTAATTTACGCATTTAATTGAAGAAGGAACTAGGACAAAATATATTCCTGCTTATACCATTGTGTATCTATTGCACTAAACCACTTAGATCTGTGTGACGTTCTCATATACGAGAAATAAGAGCTGCATGCATTTTTTTACTTTAAGCACTTACTGCCCCACACACTTGCCCCCAAAAATAAGTACATATTTCATAAAAAAATATATAAATTTTCTTATAATTAAATTCTTAAAATTTTTTTATGAGAAACAAATTTTAAAATACGCTCATGGACAAAAAAATTAGCACACCAAGAAATAATTGTGGGATCATAACGAGACTTAGTATGAAGGTACATAACGGAGAGATATGCAAATGATTATAGAAATGCAGTGTGATTGCGCATTACGTATAGCCGCTAGAGAGCGTTTAACGTCGTTCTCCGTGGAGTATAAAAAAGGTAACCAAAGCTTGTTTGAGTGTGCTGAATCGTTTACAAAGAAAGAGCTGAGGTAGACATGCCATTACGCCGTTTTCGAAGACAATATGAGCAGCTGTCGCAGTTTGAGAGGGGGAGAATCATCGGCATGAGGGAAGCTGGGTGGTCAGCTTGGTGAGTAGCTCGTCAATTAGGCCGCTCTGATTGTGTTGTGAGGAGGTGTTGGGACCAGGGGATCTGAGAAATGTCCTTTACATGAAGACTAGACTCAAGACGCCCTCGACAGACCAGTCACTGAGAAGACCGCCGCATCGTAGGAAATGCACGCGTACAGCCAACTGCTTCATCGGCCGCCATCCAGCACAGGTAGAACCTTCACTAGGGGACCCTGTGTCTTCTCGAACCATACGAAAGCGCCAGGCTGAAAGACATTTGGGATCACGGCGCCCATTACGTGTGCTGCCCTTGATGCCCACCCATCGACGCCTCCGTTTGGAGTGGTGCCGCTCACGAGGAAATTGGACTCCAGCGGAATGAAACCAGGTAGTCTTTAGCAACGAATCCATTTTCAATCTCAGCAGTGATGACAATCGTGTTCATGTGTGGAGACCCCGTATTGAACGCCTCAATCCTGCCTTTGCTTTACAGCGACACACCACTCCCACAGCTGGTACGATGGTATGGGATGTCATTGCCTACAATACACGGTAACCCCTAGTAGTGATCCGTGGCATCATGAGAGCCCAGCGGTATGTCCATGACATCCTGCAACTACATGTGTTGCCACTCTTGCAATGGCTCCTAGGAGCCCTTTTTCAACAAGACTATGCTTGGCCTGCCTGATCCCGAGATTTATCTCCAATCGAGCCTATCTGGAATCATTTGGGATGGCAAGTTGGACATCACACGAGTTTGAACGAACTAGAGGCAAGGTTACAGCAAATATGGAACGAAATTTCTCAAGACATCATACAGAACTTGTATGCCTCACAATGCCCGATCGTATCGCATCATGCATTCGCGCTATAGAGGGGGTTCAACAGGGTATTAAATCCTCCGTTCTTTTGCCTTTTTCTCTGAAATAAATGATCCTTTTTCTTTGATTTTCTAATCATTTACGTATATCAACGTAGTCATTACGAATGTAAAATTTCGTTTCATTTTGATGACTCCTTCTTGATGAGCTAATTTTTTTTTGTCCATGAGTGTGTAATTCAAAAATTAGATTAGCTACTTTAATCCCGGGATTTCGAGATCTGAAAAAACACTGGGATCCCAGGGCTGTGTAACGAAAGGGTGACAGGAAATCGAACATACGTCGCCGCTACTCCTGTCTGTTCAAGTTTTCATGGAATAGGGATGAATACATTTTCTTGCCTTTGATACCTATTGTGATACTAACAAAAAACTGATGAACTCTTTCCGCGTGTACGAGAATTGAAAAACTTCTCGATCGTCGAAGTTCTTTCACTTCCTGACGTAAAAGTTTCAACTCTTTGAGGAGTTCCGATTGGCTACAATTATCAGAATTGGCACTGGAATGTTTTGATACAGCACTTATCTCTACAAGCATAACCTATATATAAAATACGATCAGCTGCCTCTGATGCTTTTTGAGCTGTAAAGGGTTGAATACTTGCAAGGATGGATTGAACAGTATGTGGTAACTGCTGCAAAAATAATTCCAAGAGAAGTCAATCAGCCACGTTGTGTGATTCCGAGCGCCGTTGCATCACTCAAAATAATTCCGATGGCTTTCTGTCTCCTAGCTATTGTGCTGACAAAAATCGGCAAATTTCCTGGCTTTTGCTTTCACCGCGTCGAGCAATCAACTCCTCTTTTAGTTCTGAATATGGATTCGTGCTCCATGGTGAAAGAATTACGTCTCGAACTGCCATTGTCGCATCGGGAGACAAATGAGCTACACAATAATTATATTTCATGCGTTCGTCGGTTATTGACTTCGGAACTACCTGTTCGAAAGTTGATTCAAGCATCTCGAACCATAACGCGGTATGTGATGCAATAAGAGCTGGAATTTTAACAGTTGAAATATCCTCCATATTAACGGTAGACCCAGACCGCGTTTTGATGATAATGCTATGATTAAAATTTTATATTCAAAAACAAACGGGTCACCATTTGGGTGTGATTATAAGCAAAGTATTATAGCATTATTATCAAAAATAAACTTTATTTCAACAACACAACTCATACTCAGAATATTCCTTTCCTCAGAGAGTAATTTTTGGAAGACAGAAAAAGTGCCAGAAGACATTTCTTCCGACCAATAAAATGCAATAGGATGTTCTAGCAACGAATAAAGCGTAAGGATCAAGAACATCCGATATTATGAGTGTACACTACAGAGTGCTATGTTTGCCTTATCACGGGTGAAGTTGGACCTGATTTTATTCTTATGGGTAACAACGTGAGACCACCTAAAGTCCATCTGTTCAACGGATTTCTGGAAAGTTATTCGCTGAATAGATTGTCCAGTCAGATCTTTCAACCTCATTCTTATCGAGCATGCCTGGGACGCTCTGGAGAGGGTAATTGCAACCCACAAACCCAATCGTAGAACCATGCAAGGAAACAGAGTTGCAGAACGAGGGAGATTAATTGATTCTTTTTTTCTCATAAATTCTTTTTTTCTAGTATAAAATCGCGGTGTGAAGCCTGTTTATCTGAAAGAAAGGACCATACCTCCGATTAACCAATATTTTTGTTACATTCTGAAAATACTGTTTCGTACCCTCTGACAAGTGTTACGGGGGATCATGCGTGTGTATTATAACTGATTAATGTTTTTTTTTTTTTTTTGAAGTGAAACTTTTTTGCACTCGAGAGTGAATGAGAAAATTGCCCAGTTTCGCGTAACAGTGAAAAAGCGAACGGAAGTACTCTTTCTCCCATCCCCCGAATCGTCGCCATGGTAAGGAGAGAGCCAGAGGAGGAAAAGGGGGAAGGGGGAAACCGCGTGATTTGTGTCATATCGGTGAAAATGTTGGAGAATTGCCCACGTCTCCGACTGATCAACTTGCCCCCTTTCAATTAGGGGTCCTTTTCTCCAGACCCGGGAACATTATCAGCGGTCGTATCAGTTGCAGTGTGAGCTTTACGGTGTAGACAAAATAGCTCTCGCAGCAAAAGCGTGCCTTTTCGAAATTTTATTTAGATTGTTGGCTACATGGCGATGTGTTCGATGGCTAATTTATTTCTTTAATTTTCATTTGCGTTGAATTATTATTAATTCTAGTCAGAATGCCTAAATTAAATACACAAAGACGAAAAGAGTTTCGTGAAAGAAAAAAAAAAAGAAAGAAAAACTATCAGGAAGTCCAGTCGAAAAAGTGACAATAAAAAACAATAAAAAAAAAAACAGAAAAATAGTGCAAATTCATCCAGTGCTACTACCAAATCTTGATCAGAGTACATGAGAGAATATCAAGCACGAAAAAAAACATTGCAAAATACTCTCTTAATGCCGAGTTTAATGACAAATAGAAAAATAGTTCAAATTCATCAAGAGCTAATGCCAAATCTCCATCAGAGTACAGATGAGAGAATATCGAGCATGGAAAAAAACATTGCAAAATACTCTCTTAATGCTGAGTTTAAGGGATGGGAATGTGCTATTGAGACTCTTCTTTTGACAGCACAGATTAATACGAACTTTGTGAACTACGTGGCCACGGTAGCCTAGTGGTCAAAGTATCAGATCGAGGCTGGCGTGTCATGAGTTCGAGCCGAGTACCACTTAAGACTCGCCGTGTAGGGGAGCGATGCACGTTAAATTTGTTGAGAGCTCAAACGTTCTCCCGTTGGTGTGGTGTGGGGAGTTAGTTAGGGGAAGTGCCAGCTCAGGTGACGTTCTCGTCACTTAAGTATGGTTCAAAATTACGAAGTCCGTCGCCAAAAGCCCTCGTGTAGCTGAACAGTGCGCCGTTAATATTCACTCACCCATAAAAATGCTCACAAAGATTTTCAAAAGCTATTCGTTGATAATCCTTTCGGTCACGGGTGTTCGATTTGTGATAGATTATGGCTTAGAGAGATGATTTGAGAACGCTTGTTGCTAAGAGGAAAAATATTTTTCTAGAAATTAATTTAGAAGACATTAAAGAATGTTACAATTACCGACAAAGTTTAAGTAGGAAAAGTATACCAAATTTATCAAAATATAATAGTTTTGTGTACCCAGAAATTCCAGCATATCTTCCTACTTTGGTTTTGGTATCAGAAAGACTCAATTCGCTACGAATACTTTTCATGCAAATTAGGCGATTGAGACATGCACACGGTCAGTTTGGAATATTAGAACAAATAATCAATGTTCCAACGTCGCCAAAGAAGTTTCACTTCTATCGCGTGACGTTCCACGCACCATTTTTTGTTTTGTTTTTTGTATGTACAAACAAAATTTTATTAAAATCTGTCCGGTAGTTATAGAGATAATCGACCCAATCTGAAAATTATCTTAATTTTGAATACAATTAATTTTGTATGCATGTATATATATATATGTTTATACGTCAATGCATGTATGGTTGTTTAGAATCAAACGTATACCATTGTTGTGTAAAAAAAAAAAAAAAAAAAAAAAAGAAAAGAAACTTGGACCATAACATGCCTTGTATATTAAGTTATGTTTGTCTAATAGTCTATTTAAACTTTTTTTTTCCATTTTATAAAAAATAAGCATTAATGTTTAATCTTCTGTTCCAACGATACCTTTATTTTTATATTATCTCTTTCTATGTGAATGTTTGTGTGTGTGTCAATCAATCAATCTCGCAATCAATGAGATGGACTTTACGTTGAAGCGTTTGGAATTCATGAAATTTGAAAATTTTTGTGTTATAAGGGGTTCTCATAATAATCAAAAATAATATAGAAATCGGAGCGAGAGAAGAATAATAATTTACAATTGTGTGTGGTTAATAAATCATAAATTTTTATCTTCTTTAAAAGCCTTATGTATCAAAATATTATGTTATTTTTCTTTCATGACCAACTCAAATCACATAGAAATTCCCTTCAATGTTGTTCCTTGCATTATCGTAACTATGCATTATGCTTATTGTAACTCACGGTAAAGGTCCCGTGCTGTAGGAAAACCCGACTAACGCGTCATCATTAAAATTCGCGAAACAAACAGGCTGCTCTTGAAATCAGAATTTGGGAGAAGCATGCATTTATTAAGAAAATTTTGGTTTCCTTTCTAATATTAGCCAAGAACTTCCCAAGGCTTGTTATTTTGGAAGGGCGGGGCAATCGTTTTGCATAAATTTATAAGAAATAGCTGAAATATTTTTCTATTCTGTTTTCCTCGAAATATATTTTTAAAGAACGAGAACTACTTGAGTTTTTTTTCTTTTTAAATCAGTTAGTCCCTGGATTGATGGCTTCAATAATCAATGAAAAATAGGATGTTCTCTCAAAAGGAGTACTGCTTTAAAATGAATCTGTCCATTAAATAATAATAATAATAATAACAAAACTGTCATGAACAGCACCTAGAAAGGAACAGGAATCAACTCTCGGATATTGAAAGAGTAATCCAAATCTCCCCATTTTAACATGAACATGCTAATGATCCCAGTCAACAGGGGAAAAGCATCTAAATTCTCACACACTAAAAATAATTAGTGCATAAGTCACGAGAACTTCCGTATCTTTTCTTTAATAAAGATACTCGAAAAATGTGAGAGACCGCACACATTTTTCTGTGGAATGAGAAAAGACCATTTGCTAAAGTAAACGCGCGAAAATCTGTTTGATTTAATCATTCCAAGTGTGGTGTATATTGTGGTGTTTTTTTTTTTTTTTTTTTTTTTTTTGCTGTCCCTGGCGATATTTCGGGAAAGTAAGTCCAATTGCCCACGGGGCATGCGAGGCTGAGCGCGGAATCTTTGATTGACAGCCGAAGGTGTGTCTGGAGCACGCCGCTAGCCAATGAGCGAGGGCGATAGGCGGTCCCGTGGAAGTGCTTTCATCCATATTCATCGTAGTTCTACGGCCGATTGTGCTGGTAGTCGTTGTCGAATATTCTCTCTCAAAGTGTGAGCGAAGCAGCATCAATCGCCATTCGGGGCCCCCATCGAAGAAGCGTGCGCTCTCCGTGATATCCAAAACAAAGGCGAACTCTCACTTTTATTTATTTATTTCCACTCTTTCGTAGACCCGGTGTGCCCCATTCAACCGCCACCACGTTGAATTTCACTGAGTTCGGGGGCCCCTACCCCAGCATGGCTGGTGCATCGGACGGCCTGGATCAAGACGGGACCAACAAGTCGGCTTTCATGGAGATTCAGCAGCAGGGTCTGGCCGGGATGCCCCACCACGCACAGGCCTACCCTATCCGCTCGAGTTACTCAGCGCAGCCCTCACAACATGAGGCCGTGTTTGCTTCGGCCCACAATCCTCGGCCCTTGGGCCCCAACCCTTTCCCCATGAACTACCCGCTCAACAGCTATTCGCACCCGGGACATCCTTACTTGAGCACTTACCCGCCCAATGTGCCCGGATGTCCGCCCTGCCCGTCGCCCCCCAGGGATGGTAAGTACTTTTTCTTCTACATCCATAAAATAAATATAGAGAGAGTAATTACTTGTGCATGTCATTCAAACACTTATTCATTTAGACAACAGACTGTCAGTAGGGCTCATAATATCTGTGCAACTTGATATCAGCCCCATGGGGGGGGGAGGGGGGCTGAATATTAAGTTGATTTATGTTGCTTCTTTTTATGTTGCAGACTATTTCTTTTACAATAATGCAATTTAAAAATAGGAATTTAATAGAATAACTTTTTTCTTTCACTCTTTGAATATTGAATTGAATGAAAAAAAAAAAAAAAAACACTTCTCATTTTTATTGAATATTCATTTTCTGTAAAGTTTCATTTCGAAATTCATTGTTAGCGTATTGATTGATCATTTGTTAAACAATTGGGCTTGATTCGTATATAATTAGCATTTATGAATGAAATCATTAATATTGTTGCAAATAGTGATGATTCGTAATTTATATTCTTGTATGTCAAAATAACCTGGATTTTTTGTTTAAAATGAATGCTTAAAAAAATTTGAATTGCTAAATATTAATCACTTGTTCTGAAGCACGTGCCGCATTTTGAAATGATCTTTGCTTCGTTCGAGTGACAGATTGGTAAATATCATTATATCAATTACTCAGATAATGGATGGTTGATGTTTGCAATTAAGCTCTTCAAGTCTGTGGTTTTCTTTATTCGTTGACCTTACGAGACTTTTTTGATGCATCATTTTTTAGAGCACACACACATATCAAAACTTAATGTAACGCTTTAAAAAATATTTTTTCTTTTTCGGTTATTTTTTTATTTGAAATTTTTCCCATATGAAAACCTTTTGTTAGATCAATACCTCTTTGTGGATGTTATTTTTTATTGACATTGAATCAAAAATATGAGATTTTCGATTTCTATTTTTATTATTTTTAAATGTATTTAAACTCCATCTTGAACAGTACATAAATAGATCCCATTATCTTGGTTGATATAAAATCTTACATAATGATTACTTAAGAGATAATTTCTTATATTATGCTTTATTATTCATTCAGTATTCTAACGATTTTTGGTAGTACTCATTCGTACATACGCATATATATATATATATATATATATATATATATATATAGTATAATAAAATAAGATATCAAGTGAAAAAGTTTTATAACCTACAATGACAAAGAAAAAAGAAATTGGAGTTGTATAATAAAATAAAATAAAATAAGTGACACAAAATTGTACTTTCTAGAAGGCCAAAAAAGAAAGAAATTGAATTTTAAGAGACGTATAAAGAAAATATATATAAAAATGGTACAAAAGAATATTGTACTAAAATTGGATAAAAACAGAGGTATTATATATATGTCTTAAGTTTGACATCAGCTATATGATGATAATTCTGGAGTGATTCTAGATTGTTTCGAATTGTTCGTTAACTTTATTTACGCAAGTCTACAATGTAGTTTAAATTAGCTATTTTTATTATACGTTGTGTGTGTGTGTATTGGGATATTAGAAGTCATCTAATACACTATTATATTTGTATAAGAAATTTATTTGATGTCTAGGTAATTTACTTCTAATTGTATTATATAAAATGGACTGCAAGCTTTTTGATCCAATTAATTTTAACATTGTCAGTTTTCTTTTGGTTCTCCACTATAATTCATGCAAAATTTAGTGGTTTTATTTTTAATAGAGTTGAATATTTCAACATGTGAAAATCAGTTGGTATTATTTCCATCGTAACATATTGCTCTTTATACATCTCGTAGTGCTAAAGTTTCAACAGAGATTACAATAAGTATAACTTGGAAAGAATTGTTTTGTTTACAATAATCATTTACACAATTCTACAATATCTACAGTTCTTTGTGTAATGCTTACGCTGTTTTTCACAAGCATTGTATTTCAAAAGCTGAAGAATTACGGGTAAATGTATCGTAAATGAATGAAGTATTTAAAAATACTGTAGCACTCGAAGATTGAAAACTATTGGATTTCTCAAATCCATAGAAAAAACAAATTAAGTAAGAAAAGGCTGCATTTGTGAGAAAAAAGAATGTGGTAACTGGGATCAATTTTCGAATTATTATACAAACACACATGATGAGAAAAAAAATTATGCCTGGTTTTATGTGCATGTATTGATTTTACGAGTGCAAAGAAATTAAACCTACAGAATCATTTTAAAATTAGTCTTAGCTTGTGACAATTATTTCCTAAATTTTTGGATTTAAAGCAGTTCAAGGTCAAACTTATAGAAAGAACCCTCTAAGTAAAAGACTAAAAAAAGATTTTTTAAAAGTTGGAGGTTTGCGAGACTTGAGTTTTACAAAATGAATAAAAAAAATTAATATAGTAATTTAAAAATTTGAATTAGTATTAAATCTGAGAATTGTATTAGGGCAATGACCCAGAAGCATATTCATAGACAATGCTATAAAGTGCCGATTATATTTTTGAATTTTTCTAAGAAGCTACATTTATCAATAAAAGCAATACTTTTTTATTGAAATCTTCCGAGAATTAATTCAGTTGACTAAAAATGGCTGGATTTATTTTTCAATAAGATTCAAAAAACAAGTCACCTTTGAACGTAATTCATTTCAGTTCTTTGTAATTTAATAATATTCAACTGATAAAAGGAAATGAAATTTCAACATTTTTTGCATATGTATGGAAGTTTTGCTTCAGTTTTTTATTTTCTAGTCAATCCCTTACCTCAACCAATCTGTTACTTCGAAATCTGAATTTCTAATAACATGCTTTTTTCTAGAAAATAAGTAGGTTTTGCTTAAAATTGTTTCAGGCAAAACTCCGGTGAGTAGAAATAATCGATTTTTATTAAAGTGTGCTGCATTAAGAATCGCTCTCCAAGGAAATCGCTTGGTTTCGAATACCTTCCATCCCCAAAATTTCATTCATTTGGAATGATACTTCATTTTTCCCAAGAACTAGCATTTTCAAAAAGAAAATCTAATGGATTTTTAAAATTTATTTTAAAAAAGGGTTTGGAGGGAACTTGTAAAAATTAATTTCTTTTTCAACCCAATTAACAGATCAGGATTACAATACCAAATGACATTTAAAGAATGCAATATTTTAAAGATGATCTTCATATTTGCTGTAAAAGAATTCTTCGTATTCTATTATACATTTCTCTTTTGAAGCTTATTTTCGAAATTTTTATTCTGAAGTCCGAAGTCTGACAAAAGTCCTGACAAGTCTCATTTGGAAAGACATATGAAGGGATTATTTAATAAAGTGATGAAAAGGTTTCTTTCTCTCTCTTGAACAATTCTATTGTGTTTTGGCATATCAATGGCTGTCTTTTTGTACAAGTCCAACTCGAAAGGAATCCATTTTTTCAATCTATTTATTTACTTCAGTTGTTGTGCCTTTGGGATTTGAAAGAGCTCTTTGCCTCATCAGTCCAATGATCAGACATCGATCTCTTTCCCAATCATCATGTTTAACTGTCCTTCCAAGTTTTCTGGAAACTTAATTTTCACATTTCGTATTTTTCCGCTCATGGAAGGGGAGAGAAAAGGAATCATCGCGTTTCAATTCATTTTTTTAACTAACTAGTTGAGAACTGAATTGAAAATTTGGTGCAGGATAACTATAAATACAATGAATATGAAATGAAACGAGTTGGAATATTCTTCTGAGCTGTTTAGGTTGAATGGCTGAGAGGTTAGGTGCTGATAGAGGAACTACAGGAATGCCTATAGAGGGGTGCCTTTTGTTGTGATTGAGGAATCGGATGGATTGCAACTTCCACCTGAGTACGTCTCTCATGTCTAAACTGATGAATTATTAATATCCTTTCAGTTGTGACCACGTATCGATATGATTCTAGTATACAATGAACATATAAGGAAACTTCGTAATGTAGGTTATTATGCTCAACAAAGTGTTTATCTTCCCACTTGGGGAATTTTTCCTTTTTCTCTTCGAATTCGAGACAGCAATTTCACCCTAAAAAGCTTTTTTTCCCTTTTCCTCACAGTTTCTGCGTCAATTTTTTGTCCACTCATTTTTGAGGTATTTTGCGATTGGCCTTAACTATTTTGTTTTGTTTCTGTCATCTTTGAAAAAGAGTCAATTGTAAGATTATATTAACAGCGGTTATATAATAAGATTATATTAACCTTAAAATAAATTTAGCATTAATTTGTAAATGATATAAAATGGGAATTGCATTGAGTAGAAAAGTAAAAGTCGATGATTCTAGAGCAAAACATCTAAAGGATTTTAGTTTGGAACAAATATCAGTTATGGAAAAATTAGGTTCATTTTATTCAAAGTGTTCCCTTAAACTATAGATTAATAACAAATAATTCATCTCTATTGATTAATATAAATTGGCTCTTTCTCATCCCTTTGAAATATAATACTTATGTTATTTATCATCAAAAGAATTAAAAAAATGGCTTGTACTTTGACGAGTACAAAATGTTGGAGTATCCCATCAGATAAATAAAGCCTCAAAATGTTAATCGATTACTTGAAAAAGTTCCAAATGTAAGTTTTCAGATAAGACTTTTCTTGAGGTTTCAAAATCTCTAATATATTTTCTGATTTCCTTATTTTTGTGTATTTTATTTGACGTCGTATCGCAACCCATTTGTCAGCTCGTTAGAGATGGTTGCTCTGTCGTGCACAAAATGAGGGAAATACAACAATGTAATTAAAGTGAACTTTTTCATCGATGAATTGAGTTGGTTTTAAAGCTTCATGTCATGCGACAATTTGCTTTTATTAAGACACTAATCATGTTCGTATTTCTCGACATCTTTACAAAAGAAAGCATAATCTTTTTCAATTGAGCACTTCTGGCTCACGATCACGATGAAAACCCATAAGTCACGCACGAATCGTTTGCGGACTTTGATTTGGATTAAACCCGAGTGTTGTCAAATAGCACGCAGTTTCTCCGGACCTTCAGATGTTTCGGTTCGCAGATTGTTTTTTATTTGAATTTTTTTCAACAAAATGTTTTGCACTAAAGGGACAATGTTTGGGTTCTTTCAATGAGTAGCGTTTTTCACAATTTATTTTACTTTCTACCGATAACAGAATACTCCTTGACATCCAATCAGAAATTAGGTGATGATTCCCTTTCCCGGAATTGAAAAGTACCGGGAGGGGACCTTAAATATTTCATCTTTTTCAAATGAAATATTATAAAAAAGAGATTTCAATAGAGAGCATAAAAGTGTTGCTTACAATTTTCTTAATATTATTGAAGCGTAATTTTAAGAAAGTGATAAAAATAGTTTTCTACATTACATTTTATAGCATTTCAATTAATACATTAGTTCACATAAATGGGCACTAGATAAAGTCAGCTCCCTGTTAACACGCTGGTTTTATCATGCTACTCTAGATCCGGTTTAATCATTGCTCTTTGTATTGCTTGTGATATCCCTCTAGATATGGGGATGCCATAATTCTTACTAATAATTTTTTGAAATTCATATTAATTTTTTTCCCGTTTAGATGACGTCTCGACTTCCTGTTATGAACACACATAAATACTTTTTGTCCTTCTTGATAAAACAATGAACTCGATGTTTTTAAAATATTTAAACGTTTTTTTTATAGTAATTTTTTGTAATTTGTAATTGATTTACATATTGTAAAAACGGGATACTTAAACATAGATTTTATTTACTCAAATTAACCAGTTACACTGTATTTTAAACGGAGTTTCTGAATAATTTTTTCATTAAGTATTAAATCTTATGTGTATCTTAATAAAAAAGTTTTCAAAGTAAAGATACTCCCAAGATAACCTGAAATCTCCCAGAAACTTGACATCAGTATTAGAATTCATATTTAGCTCACTAGATATTAATACCGTGTTTCACATAACCCGCAGTTAAGTAACTAAGGACCCCACATGTTAACGCGGGGTCAGACTGAAATTTTTAAGATTGTAAAGAATTGTGAATATACTACAATGGCTTATAATAACGCCTTATGAACTATTTTTTACAATATTGTTCTAGCTAGTATTATAATAGGATAGCTTAAATTTCGAGAACCTTTTTGAAAGGGTTACACACAATCTACTAGTAGTTTCTCTTCAAAATAAAAATGGAGAGAATATTTTTGCTCCAATAAATAAGCTTATTTCAGGCAGATAAAACACAATCGCTATTGAATAGAGATATATAGTATATATATATATATTTGTTTCTGTAGAGTAAGACTAAAAAATAGACTTATTTTCTTCAATAAAATCAACAATTAACGTTAAAATCCCATTACTCAATTAGGAAGAATGCGTGATAATGGTCGGGATTATTTAGTGGCTCAAAATAAAAATTAAAGCGTAAATAGTGTTTAGATAAAAGTTTTAAATGGTCCTTTAAGTAAAATATACATTAGATACTTATTACTATCGACTACATAAATAAAACAAAAACAAAAGAAACTTATATGTAGTTTAAGAAATTCTATTTCATTCAAAAATTTTAAAGCAATTTCTTACACAGTAACAAATTCTACAAAGTGCAGATTGGGTTCCTTTTGCCTCTAACCCAACTTAAAAGAATGTAATTGGTTTAATAGGGATTTTTTTTTTACTTTATTTTTCTTTACTATGGCACTTTTCTAATAATCAACCCTGGAGATGACATGAAATATTTTTCATATAATAAAATTTTTTTAACAACTTTGGTTTCGTGTTGTTCTTGGGAAAATGATTTTGAAAGATGTGATTTTCTTTTCTTTTTTGCGCATTAAAGTAGACAAACACAGTTATTTTATTACAATAGTTGATGTTTCTTGAAAGATACAATTTTTTTAATACATTGAAAGGAGTAAGCGTTTTGCTTATACTTTTCTCTGAGTCAATACTCCGTTAATCATGTGTTCTTTCAAAAAGGATATGGTTGAGGAAATGAAATGATATTCGGACATTAAGTGAGGAACTCAAAACTGTCAGTTATTTAAATACGTATCCAACGAAAAAACTCAACTGACAGAATCCTGAGTAACCTATCTCCAGAAATATAACACAAAGACATACATACATCAAATAGCCTCGATAAATTATCCCGTTAAAATGCAATTAATTTTATTAAAGTGATGGATATGAAATTGGTCAAAGGAAATTGCATAATTTCATTTTTTTCTTTTCTGGTGGGTTTTTAATTAAATGTAAGGTTTATCTATAAACAGAATAAGGATGATCTTCATACCCTATAGCACAGATACTCAGAATATTTTAAAAGGATAAAGCGTTAATCCTGGGCAAATAGCTTCCTTTGCCTATTTTTCAGAGAGAATTCTCATTTTTTCTTAAATAATTTTCATACATGATGATACTTTAATCATTGTTGAATGTAATACATGATGTTTTTAAGAAAATTTCAAACTATTCGTATGTTTTACGTTCGAGACACTTCACTTTTGAATTTTTTTTTTTGACTCAAAGTGGAAAGAGAGAAAAAATAGCCTTCAGGACTCGTCTTACAGTTTTACATATATTAAAAAAAATTGTTTTATTTAAAATTAAACAAAACACTCAGCTCAAATATTTCTTAAGTTTCGAGCATTGGAAAGGTTAAAAGATTTTCTATATTTTTCAATGTGTTATCAAGTTCAATGAGTTTCAATTATCAAGTTTCAATGAGTTATAAAGTTTTATATATTCTGTCGCACTAAATCTTTTCCTAGTAACATACTTCAAACAAAAATCTCAAGTTACTAATAAGTATTCTATAAAAGGAAATTTTAGTGAAAAGAATCGCTTTGTGTGTATATATGGGCTGAGGTATATTATATGTTTTACAACGTTGTTAGTAAATCCAAAACCTCTCAATTGCAGCCACGTCATCGCTAGTTGCCCTCCAGAGCCGCATGATGGGTAGTGCACCATACAAGTACAACTCCCGGTCAATAAAAGACGAACCGCAATGGGATCTTGGTTACTATGACATGGGTGTAGGTATGCCTGAACCTCCATTCATATCTGTCTCAAAACACGGCACTGCTTCTTTTAGTCATGGAATATTCCGTTGCCCATTTTTTTGTTTCTTACAAATGCAATGTTCTTGTTGCTTTTAATAAGAAGCATCGCATTCAATAATCATCTTTATTCAGATCTTTCAGCTGGGTTCAACTTTAGTTAAAGGTGTTTTTTCTTTTTTTTTTCTGTCTTTTATGTATAACAATTTCCGGGCTGTTGGAAGATGCGGCTTTGATGAAGGGCAACACTAATGTTATTTCAGGATTTCTTTGTTATATCAACAAACAATGATCCGAAATCTTTGTTAAAAAAAAATTGTAGAATTTTTTTTACTTACGCATGATTAATGAAACATATATCAACGGATTATTGTATATTTATTTCTGTTCATATTATTCAAATGTCTTAAAATATACATTCGACACATTGTCCATTGAAAATAAAGCTGTGTACGTAATACAAAACAAACAAATTGCCTAATTCTACGATTGAAACTTATATTTGAATATATTTAGGCATCTAGAAGAGGTGATGAAAATTAAACTTCACTCAACTCGTTTACATCTTTTTTATCAGTCTAAAAGGTATTCAAATACTTAATTAAATTTATTTTTATTATTTCATCACAAAATGTCTGGATTCCTTCGATTTTTAAGAAAACCGTCTAATTCGAAGTATGCTTTTATATTTGTACATTTCCATCCTAATTATACTATTACTAACTCTGTAATTTTTAAAAAAAAAAAAAACAAGTCCCTCTACATAATTAGTTCGGTGCATTGGTTTCAAATTCTATTCCTTTCCAAATCGAAACGGCTGATCTTCCATGAATATTGTAAGCAGTGCTGTTTCCTTTTCATTATTTTTTTTATAATTCTTTGTGATCAATGTGCTATTACTTTAATGTACTTCTAAATGTACATTTCATAGAAATCATTTCCTCTTTCTCGTATAATTAGAAACTATATATTTTTTTTGTTTGGATTACAACGAAAGAACAGTTTTTTCACTTCAAATTATCTCACACAATGACCTGTTGGGTGACGATAGAAACTAACGAACATCAAAGTATTTAATTCATTGTTTCAATAAATATTTATTTTAAAAATAAAAATTATAAGTTAAGGTTTTTAGTAGTCAGGCGGCCTCTCTCATTTTCATTGAAGCTTACGTTTGTCCAAACAATGTGTGTGTCATAGATATATTTCTTCGCAATAAATTATTCATTTCAGAAACGCTTTTATAGATTTCTTTTGGGATAGTTCAAATGTGTATTGGTTTCAGTGCTGTTGTGATTACGTAGAAAGGATTTTCACCATAATCTCTATTGATACGCCATTTGTGTACACACAATTAGAAAAGTATTGTAAAAGGATTTCATTTTCCAAAAAGGTGGCATTTGAAAGCTAATTTGGAAACTATGTGGGTTGGATTAGATCTCATTGCTTGTGATAATTCTCAGAAGATCGTACATTAAAAATCGTTTGAATTGCATAGAAGTAAACCGAGTTTCGAACGCAAGAATTAAATATCTTTCAAAATAAATCGTCACGCAACAAGATGACTTAATTTTTTATTCCGTTCGTCATAGCATTTCAAGAAATTCATTTCATTAGTTAAGTTGACGACCTTCAAAATGGAGATAATTATAAAGTAGTTAAAGGGTTCTTAGGGCAATCTGAATTTGCTACTGATTTGCACGAATATTCATTTCACTTACGTTTTCTGTCAATATTAGTGTAATTATTCTTTGTTTAATAAATAAATTAGATACGCCCCCAAAAGGGCAAAATCGTGCCTTTCTCAAACATTACTTACGTGCGCAAAGCTGACTTTTGCGTCATGTGTTGTGAAACTGCTCCCCTGAAACAAAAGGGAACACCTACAAATTAAACTCCATTTGATTTTTAAGATTTGTACAATGGTGAGACTTGGTCGTACTTGGAATGAGCTCTTTTGATTAAGAACAGAAACACCAATCGAGCTAACATTTCACTCCAAAATTGGTGGCGGAGAAAATTAGGGTCGATAGGGAAAAGCCCTACTTTATCTTTTATTTCACGTAACTTTTTACAAATTCAATTCTAAGCAATATATATAGAGAGATACAGATAGAATATCCTTTTTCGGCTTATTTTAATACGGCCAATTACTTTTGTGTTAATTCAGCAGTAGTATCTTGTAGCTGTCAAGTGGTAAAAATTTAGAGAATGACCCTAAGCTAAATAAATTATCTTTATTATTTGTTACTTTAGGCTTTTTTCATCTTATTCATGTTAAGGTCTCAATCGTAGTTAAAAACAGCTAAGACAACATTTAATCAACGAATTTCTTCTCATTTTAAAAGGAATGCGTATCTTTTTTGACTACATACTTGGAAAAAACTAATTGCGTTTCATATAAACAATGTTTCTAGAAATCTGAGGATTTATTCCTCACTGTTTGCTTTCGGAAATGAGCAAATCCTTTTTTCAATTTGCTTAACTTTTAGAGAAAGATTTCAGTTCAATATTCCCTTGAACACCCTTTCAATCTCATCGAACAACCCTTGTACGTTTTTGCATATTTATGCGTTCTATGTAAAATCCAAAATATTTTTGTAACCTATAAGCAGAAATTGCTTCTGCCTAAACGTGCATAGGAACTATTTTTTTTTTTCCTTAATCATTAAGGAAAATTATGCGATTTTTGAAAAAGCTTTTGAGCTTTACTAAAATGAAACGCATATATCATGAACCAGCTTCATGCGAACAATCCGAGATTTAGTACGTGTCGATTTCAAAGGTGTTCTTTCCCCCAATCACTAGAACGGTCCACACACTCTAGTGAAATTTGGACACATGTAATAAAAAAGTCGAAATAATTGTTTTAATAATTAAAGATATAATAAACTGAAATAAACAGTATATTACGCAAGAAATATATTTAATAATTAGCTTAAAAACAGGTTGAAGTACCGTAAAATCCGGTGTATAACGCGCACCTATACTTTCAAGCCGCATTTTTTTAATTTTGAGATATATTCGCCGCGCGTATAACGCGCACCTCCACTTTACGAAGAATATACGTGTGCAACTGTCTTATGTGTTTTGAAGTCATTTATTGAAAGTATTATCCTAAGTTTTCGAAAAAAAGTAGTTTGCTTCTATATATAGAACTACAACACTTTAATTTTAATTTTCCTTGAAATGTCAAAGTCTCATTTTATTGTCTCTTTTATTTTTAAAGCTCTCATTTTTTTCACATCCGCGCACCCTTACAGTTCGATCTTATTTTTGGTGTTAAAAGTATCCTCCGGATTTGACTGTTAACTTTTTCACAATGATCTGTGCCAAGAAAAGCAGTAAGTACAATAAAATGATTCTACTAATCTGCTCATTCATTTTACATAACAACAAAAATAAGTTTTATTTTTAAAATTTCAAATCGAAAGGGCCGAGAATTCTATAGATTTTGCCACAAGGAAGCATATTTCAAAATAAAAAATAATTAAATAAATAAACACTTTCATGATGTGTTTATATTTTTCGGGGAGAAAAAAAAAATTTCAGATGTTCCAATCAAGAAAATTCAATTCACTGCTTATTTACACTCTAGTTAGCATCCATTCGTTACGATTTCAAATGAGTGATCTGATACTTTCTATTGTTCGATGCCATGTTCATTTTATAGTTGGAATAACAATATCGTTTGAAAATAGTGAAAAGATTCCAAATAGTTTTCCAACGTAGGTTTGCTTTTGAACAATTTGTTCTCATTTATCTTTAAAAGAAGGTGTAGCAGGGCCGGCAAAACTCTTTGGGGAAGGCCTTTTTGAAAAATCAATGAAAAGGAAGGAAACTTAGTTGAAAAGATTACATGTGTAACTTGGGGGCCCTGTAGGATTAATAGGATGTAAATTTTTAATTATTTCGTGTACTCTATAGGTTTCCATGAGAATTCACTTCAGAATTTTTAAAACACGTTTTTCTGTTTTATTGGGAAATTTACGTAGTGCTTGATTTCTACAACAATATTTGCTTCAATTAGAAGTTTAAAAATTTTTAAGACAGAAATGTTTTTGAAAATGTTAGAAAAAATGTGATGCAGTGAATTTTAAGAAAATAATTGTTGCATTTTTTGGATGGCTTTTAAACTCGAAATGTATGAAAAAAATATATAGTTTCATGAGTTGAAATATAAGGAATGCTTCTAGAAATAATTTAAATAATATGAACGATTGCTTTCCCAATAGTAACCAAATGTATTTCAAGTTTAAATGAGTTGTTTCATTTGTTGGATGTTCAATTCCCTGTAGCTTTCCATTTTCGTGAAATTTAACACTTATTTCATTAAACTCGTATTTTATACTAATACATTCGTTTTGAAAAATGATATGAAAATCAACTATTTTTATTATTTCTGAAGCTGGTAGATTTTTCCTTGCGTGTGCTGCAATGGCTTTTTTTGGTGAATATGCGTTGGATGTGGAAGAGATGTTTTGAGAAATAGATGTACATTTAAACAGAATTTTTAGGAAACTTATATACAGAGCAGGACATTCAAATATTCCACTTCAAAGGGTTGATAAACGTAGTTTTTTGTTATAACAATGGCTTAAAATTCAAGACATTTAGAGTCCTTTGAGAATAAGCTTATTATTTCATGTATTGCAAAATTAGATTATATTCCGGAAAAGAAATTTTTATTGTTGTTTGATATTTATTTCGGGGTTTATTTCTTAAATCTGTAAGAATACAGCCATCCAGTGCACATTAATATTAAATAATTGCACGCATGACATATTCTAATTAGCTCCTTTTTGAATCACACGCTAATCAAGATTTTTTTAGTGAACAAAAATAGATTCAAATCAATTTGACTGGTTTGAAATTCTCATAAGAAGTGAATTTCCAGTGAATTGATTTCCTTCTAATCCTTTCTCCACGCGCTATTAAATGTGAAACATTTTCTCTCAAATCTTTTATTTCTGATTTGTATTCCTTTTTACAAAATCCTGAAGTAACTACGATACAGCTTCTTGTTTATGAACACGCAGAATGCATTTTTTTTTCCTTCTAAATTCAATATTCAAACATTAATTATATGAATTATTTAGATAAGTACTAATTATGGCACTTGTTTCAAAATGTTCCTCTTCTTACTTTTATACCGTGTTTTTATTTTTTATTTTGTTAGGTATTAGAAATTTCTTTTAAGAAAATATCTCAAACCATCTGAATGATTTGGATAAAGTGATTGAAATGATTACACTCCAATTCAATTTGTATCTTCGAATCAATTCAATCCATTTATATATTGAAGGAACTCAATCCAAGCTAAGCAATGTCCAAGTGTTGGACAAAGAGCTCAAATTTCTTTCCTGTACCACTTTTTTTAGTGTGCTACCCCCTCCAGACAATTCCGTTATCTTATCAAAGCCTTTCTAATATAATAGTCATCCAACGGAATCAGTTTTTCTTTCAGCCGACGAAGAAACTATTAGAATTGTGAGAATTAACGCTTTTTTCACTGTGAAATGAATCCTTTGGATTGAATCAAGCAAAACTTTGCAACAGAAATCTATTGAAATGATTTCTTCTATTTTGAACCCATTTCAATGTTAATTTTCCATGTCTTTTTCAGCTACACTGACATCTTTTTGGAGATGATATGCTTCGTTTACGCCGTTATCTTAATCTTGCAAGGAGCACCGCTTCATTTGTAATCATCTCATTTCATTGTAATCCGATTCGGATCTTGTCAGTGAAAAGACACGACAATTTAAGCGGAACAGATAGCGCGCGCACCACCGAATCCTGCGCCGCAATTAACATAACTCATGTTCGATACTCAAAAGGGTGTTCAACTTTTCTGTCATCCAACATGTCGCCACACTTCCTACTAATCTGGTTAGGAAAACTCTGAATGGAATGGGTCTTAATTTCCAATTCATTTGTAGTGAATAGATTAAATGGTTGAGCAAATGCCTTTTTAATATCTGTAGGTAATCTATGAATAAAAGTTAATGTCTAATCGAAAAACTAAAAACTATTGGGTAGTATTATTGGAGTTTTGAGACAACTTTTATCTAATGTTTGGCCTCAATGATATTTTTCTCCGGCAGTGGAATGTATTTAAGTTGAGTTTTATGAAATAGGGAATTTTGCTAAGCGAAAAGAAACAAGGTATAGAAATCATATTAAAACTCCGTAATAGATTGATCTTTAATGACACATTTGAATAGCACCCATGAGCATTTTTTTACCTCTTTCAAACAAATTTGCATTGTTTGAGTATAAAAAGCATATGCCAGCTAATCATTTTTGTGTGTCACTACGACACAATTTTGTATAATATAGCTGAATTTTTAATTAAAAACAAATATTTTGGCCCGCCATTACCGCGGGCGCCCCCCGCGGAAAGGGACTCACTTGAAATCCTACAAAAAATGTATTTGCGAAAACTTTAAAAGAACGAATTCTATTTGTCCGGAGTAACAGCATTTCAGTTCTCTATAGAATACATTCCCTCTCCTACACTTCATAAAAGATAATTCACTTCTTCAGAATAGACAAAAAAAAAAAAACGGCATTTCTTTAGCTTCCCACTTTTTGTTTGCCAATTGAATCATTTTCCGAGCTTTCATCAGAAATTTTGCATGAAAGACTATTTTAAGCTTGGTATTTTAGAAATAATCTTTCGGGTTCTTTAAAGCTTTAAGTAACGTTAAAAAATAGGACATTTCTCCAGTTCCAAAATTAACAATACCATCACTGCCTTATAGAGCAGCATATTTTTTTATATTACTTTGTGAGCTCAGTCATTTTCTCTGGAATAAAATGTATTCCATATTTCTCCACCTATATCATAATAGCATACGTTCAAGCGAAAAATTACTCATTTATTAAATACTTTGAAAATGCATAACTATAAATAGACGCTGCAAATTTTCATGAAAACTTTCTTTCCAAAATTGTGTTTCAAATTTAGTTCAGGTTCTTTTTTCCATTTGCCTAAGAGATGTAACATAGATTTTTTTTAGTTCCGATCCATCTGGTTTGCCCCTTTCTAATGTTTCTATCATTTTAAATAAATCTTCATAATAATTCTCGTTCATTGCTTAAATTTCTAAGGGGATACGAGGAGAGAATCCAACTCGAAATCCAGTAATAATATTAATCAAACACTACACAATATGCAGACAAGACAAGTGAACTTTACTACTTAACAGATTGAGATATAATCTCACACAAAGAGTTGAGTTAAGTGAAAAACAGCGCGCACTGAATCCCAATGGATGTCCTCAAAAATCAATCTGTAGTAATGTCGGCCACAATCATCTGAATCAAGTATTTCTCTATGGATTTAATAGTGATGTTCTCTCTCTCTCACTAGCTCAAAGTGCCATTTTGGATAGACGGAAAAAAACCCGAGTGGGTAGCTTTATAGATTGAAATAGTTTTCTTAAAATCATTTTTATGTTAAAAGTAGCTTAGTAAAAAATGTATTGGTTATATTTTCTTTCAAAAAGTATTTTGCATTTATGAATACTAGTTATTATTTGAAATGACTTCAGGCAGTGAGCAACAAAAGTTCTCAAAAAAGAAAGTAGAGCAATTTTTAAATTTGATTTTTATCAACATGGCACTCTAAAACAACGATAGAAGTAAATATACAATGGCCTATAATGTAGTTACTATGGCCTGCAATGTAGGGTAAATATTCTCTACATTATAGCTCAATAACTGTTGAAATATTTTATATGACATTTTTTAAGAGAATTTTTTAATTGAAAGGAAAGCTATATTATTATATATATATTCTGTTGATGTTTCAATTCTTGTTTTTTAGCAAGATAAAATAAACTAACTCATCGAATGGTGATGCTAAATATATTTGATTACTATAAAGAAGAACTAGAAAGAATCGGCTAAAAGTTCTCATTTTGTCCATTTTCCCACCTACTCCAGCCTTTCTCAAACTGTGGGGCACGCCCTTCTAAATAACCCAACGAAGGGATCCCGAGCATATCGAAAAGTCGGAAATAAAATTATTTAAAAATACTATTAATTTATTGAAAGGAAACAGTACAAAATACATTCTGACATAATAAAAAATAAAATACGTATTTACACTGATATAATATATTTATAAATGTATCAGTACTGCACAACGTAATTGATAATTAATTTAACAATAACAAGTTAAGACCAAGTTAACAATTACCAGGCTTGTCATATATCAAATGATATCTATAATTTAATACTTATCTTGATAATTTCTAATTAAATTCGTATTGTAGCTTTACGTCAAAGTCCATTATTATTGAATTCAATACATTGTTATTGTTTGGAAATTTGAGAAGTTCTAAGCTACTCCTTTTGTGAACTTATGTTAGGAATGTGAACGGGTATATATGATGAATTTATCTTGTAAAGTAATGTTTGTATTTTCATGGGTTTTAATTTAAAAATGTACAGTTAATCGTTGAAGTAAAAAGAAACACAGTTTTTGTTTGTAGGGATTTTCTTGAGTATTTATTTTAACAAAAGCATCTTCCCTTAAAGTTCCCGAATTATAATTGGTTTTTGTATTGAGAGGAATGTCTTATTTACACGACAAAGAATTATTTGTCACATTTCTTTTTGAATATATTTTCTTTCATTTTTTTCGTTGTTAAGAAACTTGGGATTTTCCTTTTTTGTTCCAACTTTTCTAGTTTTGAAACATTTCAAAAGGATTCCCTTTTTTCAATTCTTTCTACCTAAACTATTATTAATTATTGTATCGACATTCCATCAAAATTTTAATGTTTCATTTTAAGACAATTTATTTCTGCTTATAGTTCAATTCCTTGCAGTGGCGTAGCGTGGGCTTTCGCCGCCTGGGGCCAACTGGAAGTTTGCCGCCCCTCTATTTTAATTATTAGTCAAGAAAATTAGTAAAAGTAAAAAGAAAAAGCAGCTTTAAATTTTTTGTATTGATTAAAAATGCACTTTTCGTGCTTTTTTTTCATTGCAAAATCTCTTATACAATTGTCAGTATCAATATGTATGTCATGTTCAATTGCCAGAATAACTAAATTTGTTAGCCTTAACGTCGACATAGATGATCTGAGATAAGTTTTGATTAATTTTGGCTTAGAGAAGCTTCTCTCGCAACGCATTAGTGATGGTCTCAACATTATGACAATGTTTGGTAAGCCATCTTCAAGTTTGGACTCAATAATATATTTTAATAAACCAAGAACGCTGGACCTAATGAGTTCTTTTTTACAGCCTGGGTCTGTTGCAGCTACGAAAGTTTGTAGACGTGCGCGCTCAAGTTGGAATTCTTCTTTATTAATGTCTTGAGGAGCTTGATCTAAGTTAAGTTTGTCCATGCTCAATATCACTTCAGGCCTTATAAAAGCATATTTTTGCGCTAGATTCTGCAACTGTTGGAATCTTTCTCAAATTTCAGCAGTTTCTCTGTCTATTGAAGAAAACATTGTTCGCCTCAAGCCATCTTCGTACGATAACTGAATATCTTTACTTCCGTCGAGACAAATAAATGTTTCCTACTGATTCGTCTTGGGGAGTTCACAAGAAATTTCAAGCTCCTGACATAAACGTTTTGCATATATTAAAACGTAATCCACGAATTCTTCTCGTTTTGCTTCTAATACGGTCTGTAAAGCACGTATTTTTCGAGCACATTGATGGATATTTAGTCCCTCTGTTTGCAGATAATTTTGAGCATCATGGACTTCACACTGTACCGGTTGCCAGAAGCCTAAGTAACATAAAAACGAATGTGATTTCATAGCGACTAATAAACTTCCTTCATCTGTGTTTGTATTAAAGCTTTCACTCGTTTCCGTCAGTTTCGTCGGGTGGGCGCGATTTGGAGTTTGAAATATTTTTTGAATTTAAATATCGTGGGGCTTGCCGCCACCCCTATTCGTATGCCACCCGGGGCCATGGCCCCCTCGGCACCCCCCACGCTACGCCACTGATTCATTGCAAACGAGTTTTAAAATTTACTTAAGCATATAAAGTGAATTATATTTTAAGGAAACTGAATGGATTTTGTGTGGAAACTCCATATTAAACTTTGAAAAGCCTTCCACTGCTCGTGACAAAGTCTACAATAATAACAAAGCTCGCAGTCTTAATAAGTTTGAAACTGCACGATTCAAGTCTTGAAATGATATCGATTCATCCAATAATTTCGAAATTTCATCTGGCTCAAAATATGTTCTCGTTTCTTAAAACATTTTTTTAAATCCAACTTTAACTTGATTCTACACTTTTCCTCATGGTCATGTCTAAGAGTTTGGACGTATTCAATGATTATTTCTCTATTTTCGTTACTCTTTGCAAAACGCTTATGTTTATGATTGAACTATTTTGAATTCGTCGAGAATTCTTGGCAATTCCGAAGTTGTTAATACCCAAAATCGACCTTTCTGTGGTGTAATTTTCCTATTCTATTAACTATATGTTGAGCATGTGATATGGGTCAAGTAAAATTCTCTTTTACTTCTGAAAAAGATATGTTTCTGTGAATTTATATTTGAGATTATCAAATTACTGTATTTTTTTATTATTATTTTTTATTTTAAAAATGATCTCTAATGGAAAAAAGAATAAAAGACCAGCCGAATCTTTTAACAATTTGCCATAGAATTTTTACTAGGGTCTTAACTATTTTTGTGTAATTCGCGAACATCTTTTTCTCTATAAAAAATCTACTCAATGTTTGCAGAAATTTCATTCAAATGGTTGAGTTGCTGTTTTTAAAAATAATTTTGCACTCCAAGCACACTTCGATACAATCCACGTACTCTTCTTATTTAATTATTGTTAAAGCAGCTCTTGAAAATGACTGTTTGAAAAGAATTCTCTTCGTCAATGGGTTCGAAATATTGGCTGCCGGCAAAAATCAGTAAGAAACTGTCTTGGAAAAGCACTCCCTGTTTGACATTTAATTAAGATTTTCCTTTTTTAATTATCGTTATGAAATCTAAATTTTAATAAACGTGGTCTTATTCCAAAAGGCTTTCAAAGAGCTTCGGAATTTCATTCTAAGCCTTAAAAGTGATTTAGTAATAAATGGTCGAATCGATAGACTTGTTGTCTCAAAAAAAATAAAGGGAGCATTTCGATCGTCAGTGATATTGGAGTATTTAAAAAAGTTGATGCATTAAGAAGATTTTCGTGAAGAAATTGTTGCTAAAGAACATTTCTAACGTTGTTATAGACAGAATAAATCTTCATCGTATCATGATTTTCAACCATGATTTCCTTGGATATTTTTCCAAATATGGGAAGCTTTATACAAGTATTATTTAGTAATATTCATTAGCCTCCAATCAGCTTGAAAAAGTATAAACTTTTTTGAATAATTCGTTAAAATTTCGAATTGTTTCTTTTTTATTGAATGGATGTCTCTCTTATTTGCATTTTTCTCTTTAGATAAATCTCAATTGGAAGAGACATTGCGAGTGAATGGCAAAGGCAAGAAGATGCGGAAACCTCGCACAATCTATTCCAGTCTTCAATTACAACAACTGAACAGGAGGTTTCAAAGGACTCAGTACCTCGCCCTGCCTGAGCGAGCGGAGCTTGCGGCCTCTTTAGGCCTCACCCAAACACAGGTAAGAGATTGACCTCCCCCCTCGGTTTAAAAGATTTCGGTCAAAAGGTCAACCCTTCCCCCGTCATTTATGCGGTGCACTTGGTGGGTTTTCGTGCCAACTTGCATGTCCAGTTGCCCACTAAAATGTTGAATTGACCAAATTTATGCGTTGCTTTTGAAGTGGATAAATTAATTCTGCTTCCGAAAAATAAGATTTAGGGAAGGTGACAATAATTCGGATGCTAATGCCAGAGTATTATAAATTTAACTTTGAAAGAAACATTTAATATTTAAAATAATAAATATTTTTTTCGAAAGATACATCATAAATATTCGAATTCTATATAGAGATATTACGAATAACAACTGATTGGAGTTGGGGAGTAAAATTTAATAAAACTTTAAAGAATTAATATTAATTTCCCCAACTCTGACTGAAACATGCCTTTGGTTCCTGAAATGTGACTGAAGTGAGAGGCAATGAAGTATTGTAATGCAAACGCGTTTTAACACTGGGGAAACATTTCAAAGAAATTGAAGCTTCATTGTTTCAAAACGGAAGGTTACATCACTCGGAATCGAAATTTTTGAATTAGACATTGAAATCATTTCAAGGCTATTGGTGAGTATCAGTTTCGTGTATTTGTCTAAAGCCAAAGTAAATAATGGACAAATGCATCCAGGTATGTGAACTTATCCATTTCTTTTAGTACGAAACGGTCACTTCTTTTTACAGCTGTTATAGATGGTATGCCCATTTTTATTATCATTTGCGACGTTTCATCTATACAATTTTTAGAATGGTTAGTGTTTTCTTTTAACGTACCTTCTTTTTTAGAAAAGTTAGTGTCTAATATAATTTGCATGATATATTTAAAGATTTAGATAATCGTATTTTACAAAAATGATTCTGTATTAAATCAATCAAATAATTAAGTAACTGCTTGAGTTTTAATTAATAGACACCATTATATATATTGCATATTTATTGTATATTAATTAGTAAAAAATCTAGTTCATTGCACATGATCATATTTAACATACTTTCACGAATGTTTGGGGTTATTAATTTTTCGATATTTGCTTATTTTTATAAAATAGATTTGTTTCAATTTTGTAATAAATTCTCATATCTCAGCTGAGTGTCAAGAGTAATAGCTTTATTCGTAAAAAGACGATTTACTTGTTTTAAGACTTTGCTATTTTTTTATATCCATGTTGCTTCAAAAAACATGTCGGTTTCAAAATTAATCTTCAGCTTTTTCTTAAAAAAAATTAAATTTGTATTGTGTTGGATGTGAATTACACAAGCGGATAACGTTAATTTTTCTTACCTGTCTTGAATTTTTTTCTTTTGTATGAAAACCTTGTATAAAACTTATTTTTTACTTTATTTTAAAACTTATAAAAAACTTATTTCTGTTTCGTAAAAATAATTCGTGATATAAATTACGTGATAGTAATACAAGACAATTTCCTTTAATCAAATTATAAACTAAATTAAACTGAGAAATGCATAAATAATAGTAACGTAATGCAGAACACAGATTTGTGTGTGTGTGAGAATCGAATAAATGAAGGTGAATTCTCTCACGTAACATTAGTCTACCTATTTTTGAATAATCTCAAATTATAACTGGCAGTATTAAACTTTACTCATTTTAGATTAACAAAAATGTAATTTATGTGATGATTCAAAGAAAAACCCTCCTTAGCTGTGAAATGACACGCGAAAAAACACAGTTTAAATTAAATCGTATAAACAAATAAATTTCATTAAATCCGCGGAATTGGCCAAACCCGAGATACAAAAAACAGTTGAAAAAAAAAAGGACATAAGTTTTACGGTGTAAATTTTATTAACTATTGTATATCTTACATGGGAACGGAATGAGAAGGGGGAAAAAAGCGCAGAAAAAATATTTGACAGTGTTATTAAATTTCGTTTGAAGTTGCCTTGAGTCAAAATAAACAAAAGGGGAACGAGAACGGGATTAAAAAAACATACCGTTGAATGGAAAAAAGTAAATAAATTTTGTATTTTGTGAAATTACTTTTGTATCGGTAAAAATATTTACTGATGTTGAACAAAAAGGAATTCCCAGCCAAAGCTAACTAAATCCAAATAACTTTTTTTTTCGCAACCAGCGTCAAGTGGGAAGTCTCACAGTTTTCCGAAATTCCTTTCATCGAAAGGACTGGAAGTAACAAGTTGAAGGCGATCCTCCTTGTTGATTCGGTCCGATGCGCCTCAGTCAGACCGTTACGCAAGTCAAGTCCTTACTCAACCTGTTCTCAGAAAAAAGAGAAACAACTTATTTCTTTTCGTACCTTTACTCGAGTGTAGCGAACATAAACACCACGCACGCTCAATTGCCAAGGACGAAAAAACTGTTGAGCACTCCGCCTTCACTCCACGAGAAAAGTCATTCAGAGATTCCCTTTAGGTTTCCAGGTACGTGTCACTGGGTCGACCCTCCTCAGTGGATGTATAATTGGGGTTCCCTGAGAATCCGATTCAAAGGAGATACTATTCAGAATAAATCTTGACTCTATTCCATTTGATACCCATAGAACGAACCAATCAAAAATTCATTTCCACTTTGAGTATTTTACTGAGGAAACCACAACTAAAATTGTAGGGAAAATTGTGGGGAACATTTTATGTCCATTATTTCAACTATTTTGTCAACATTTATAAATTTTGAATCAGTACATAATGAGCAGTTGACTTGACTTTTTCAAATGGACATGTATCGAAAAAATTACGAATGCACTGATTAGAAATCTTTGTCATTTGTCCAAATGTTGCCCTTGACGTACATGGTAGCATCTCAAGGAAAATCCTTCTCTCTCGATAGTATCTCGTTGTAGGGGTCGACCGCAACTGAAAAAGGCGAGATATCTTTGTTAACAGCTCGCGTGCCAGGACCTCTCTCGGCGGGGCTTCCGAGAGGAAGTCATAGAACGACATCTATAAACATCCAATCAGTGGGAAGCTGCACAAATTGAAAAGAGGGCAAAATCTATACTACACTTGAAAGTTTTTTTTTTTTTTAAATACAAAAAAATGATACAATTCAAGTGGAAATGTACTTGCATTGTAATTGACGATAATTTCTCAAATAGGATTAATAATGAAAGAAAATAATTCATTGATAAGAGAAGAGCATTCTTACTTTGGGGTCTTTTTAACGTGTATTTTATACTTTTTATTGTATCTGAAGGATTTAAATCAACAAATAGGAAACAGGAATTATTCTTTTAACGGAATACCAAAGCTCTTGGTCTTAGCTTTGAATTTTAAGAATTTATATATGTGTGTGTAGTATACTGTATTATTACTATACCAATAATTGTAGAGTAATTGAAAAGTAGTAATTACATACATAAAGTTGGAATCAAGTTTTATAAGCAATCATGTCATCTGAATTCGAGTATCTACGTTTAAGGACATTTAATATGGGAAGGAATCCCTTTCTTCTGTATTAAAAACTTGGCTGAAGGTTTGATGGAAATGGATGGGGAATGTAAAAATTGGGAGGGACAGTAGAAACTTTCCGGACGGGACAGGGACGGACCTAAGCTGATAGAGGAAGGAAAAAGAAGCAGAAAAAAAAAGATGTATGGCAATGAAAGGAGGGGAAGTGGGGGCCCGAAACCTGTGGAAGAGCAGGTGATAGATTGTCCGTCTGTCTTTGAGTAGCCTTTGTTCTCTCCGCAAGGGGTGTTCTCAGCTTGTCTCGTACGAATAGGGGTCAGGTATAAAGTAAAAAAGGACTCCCCCTCCAGAATCACATTAAGATTCCCCCCCCCCTCCTGTGCGGTTTATGACACCCCGCGCTGAGAGATAAACACGCAGAGTGAAAACGGATTTGTCAGTAATTTTGCGGGGCAAATGATGAATTCAATGGTTCTATGTCAGCTGCGGTGAATTCATTTGTCAGAGAAAGAAAGACTGCTGTGTGCTCTGGCTGATATATATATATATATATATATATATATATATTTAGAGTAAATTTTGAACATGTACACGATATTCCACCGAGTGTATTTTCCATCAATGGCATTTTTAGATACCGGGTATAAAAGGGCATTTTAACACATGGAAGAACTAAATAGAATTGAACCGATTTTTTTCTTCTGTTGTTGTTTCCAACTGAATTTCGTGTATTATTCAATAGAAGATTGCAATCTGTAGAACTATGCTTCGATAAAATATGTGAATGAAAACATTTTTCTCCTTCCAAAATATTCTACCAGTGTGCTTAGTCTCTGACATGGAACCGTTCAAGGGTTTTATGACTTTTTTTCCATTAGTTTTTAGGAAAAGACGAAATATTTATGAAAGTTAAATATTGTTCCTGAGATGATTCGGTTTTATGAGGGTTTTCCCTTGTCATTAACGTTTTTAGATAATCGTTTAGATGTTATTCTTCTTTAATTTTTTTTAAAGATCACTGTATGCCTCTCAATAATTACTTAGATACAAGCAATTATTATCATTTTAAACAAAGATATTTTGCCTGGTTTCACATTTAAAAATTAAATTTAGATTCGTTCTGGACAAAATGTTTATTTTCTTCTTTCATTTAACTTAAAACTCCTGAAATTCCTTCCACTGTACCTAACAATAATTTCTTTCTGAAAATGACCCAAACCATTTCCTTGGTTAAAATATATTTGCAGCATGAGAAATATAACTTGCGAGATGAAATAATTCGAGCGTGACCATCCAAATAAAATCCTTTTGGGCGCATTCATTGAAAAGAAATCTCTCTGAACAGAACGCGACAGTAAATAATACAAATGGGTCTGCAGATTAGGTACTTTGTGTCCAGAAATTCTGTCGTGCATATCCCCCCACGAGCTGCAGCTGTCTCACTTGCAACGGTTGCACAACCGACCATTGCAACATTTTAGAGACCGGAAACGCGCTGTCGTAGAGGGCGCCAGTGACTACTCAACAGCTGGACAGTCCTTGTGTGTGCCTACCTGTTTTTCAATTTCAAACGGACTGGTTGGTTAGAAAGTGGACACTCCTCGTCTCTGAGATGCTTGACACAGACCGATTCGATTATTAAAAAATAGGATATTAGTTATCAATGAAATTACAAAGGCGTATGTCTTATTTTTCTTAAATAATCCCTTCGATTATTTATTTACTTTTTGCCTGGGACTTTTGACTATTAAATTTCTCATAATCCACTGAATACAGAGAAAGTTTTATAATATAAATGAAGAACGATGACTGGAAATTAATTTAAGATATTTTAGATGGATCGGGTGGAAAAACTGTATTAGCTTTAGAAATTCTTTTGAAAATAGGATTACAAAAACTTAATTGAGAGAAAATTCATGAACATTTTCTTTTTAAAAAAAGAATCCAATTTGGTTTGATAAATTATGTTTCGAATTTTTTCACTAAGATCAATCTTTTGAAACTTTTTTTACCTTTTGAATGCTTTTATGGTATATTATTAGAATATGACCCTATCAAAGTTACTTGAAACCCATGATTCGAATGTTCCGTTATCAAATATGAAAACGTAATATATGTAATGATAATGTGATAAAATATTACATTTAAAATATAATATTGCATCATTTTCTTTAAAAAAAAAAAAAAAAACACCCAAATATTTTGTTGAGTAGTTTTACATTTGAAGTTTCAGGAATTTTTTTTTTTTTTCTTATGCCGTAAAATAACATGTCTCATTTAATTTATTAACTGCGTCCACAAAATGTTTCGAGTCCAGTTCATTTGTTAGAAAACTATTCGAGGAGTTGAATTCATTTAATTTTTGCTTCTATCAGTTTTTCAAAATAAATAATTCAAATCAATATAAAATGTAATAAGATTCTTTAAACAAACAAACAAAACAAAAAATAGCATCAGAAATTTTCCATTTTAAATTGTTGCATCTGGGATAAGATTTGAAAAGTGCATTAAAACTTAATATTTTTCTAACAAAAAAAGCAAACAAACAAGAAAATATCTTCCCTTGGGGTTTCTTCTTTTTCTTGACCTGAAACTCAATTTGTAGGAGTGTACTGATTGATTCGTTCAATGAAGATGGAAGGCTAATTGTCCCTTGTCCTTGTTAAGCGCCCAATTATGCAGTGGCGGGAAAGAGCAATGAAACAGGTAACTAAAGGAGTGACACCAGTGACAGATGGAATTGACATCAAGACAAGTTTAATTAATACTGGCCACACGTCCATTCACATTTAAATGTGTAGAAAGATTAATAAAATAAAGGGTTAATAAACTAATGTTGTGTGTGTGAACACAATGTGCCCATTGACGTGTTTTGAAGCCTCGGGAAGTGAACGAATATTAAAACATCTACAGAATTTTAGGCTTTCAGACTTTGTTGTCACGTATTTCAATGCATTTACAATTGGAAGAATGAATGAGTAGGGACCTCTCTCTCTACACTAGTATTCAAAATTAAGAGAATTTTCACTTTAGATTGATTAGAATTGCTACTTTAATGAAATTGAGTACATACATTGGTTGATATATTATAAAAAATTTAAACACAAAACGTCGTGCAACAATACGCACGCATGACTGTGTGTACGATTTTTCAGCGTGAAAAAATATAAGACAGGTTACAAAATGGAAAAAAAAGGAAAGAAAAAGTTAAGAAGGTCTCTTATTACATCTAAGTGAATTTGCAACATGAACTC